>QANY01012693.1:364829-482329 GCA_003255025.1 Datisca glomerata | reverse complement strand
CTTCAAATGATGAACGTCTATGAGAATAGAAATGAGGTTAAACCTAAAAATGAGTGAAAAGATGAGATCATGAAGTGTCCACAATAAGAGAATGAGTAAGTGAAATATACATTTGTTTGACAGTCCACTTAAAATTTCATACATATTATTTAATTATGTTTTTGCATTTGATGTGTTTTGTAGGTTCGATTCTGGGGTATTCACCATTAAGTTTGTCGAAGCTTTCGCATATGAGAAGAACCTCTAAAAAATAACTCAACAAAAATGTCAGAATATGGAAGACGAATTAAAATTGAATTAGTTGCATGTGGCATAATTGTACCAAAATAATTGGATATATTTTATGGATTTTTAAGAATTCAAAACTGTATTTTTCTTAACAAATGTTTTCAACTAATAACTTAGGCATCGTGTAGTCTCCATGTAGCCTACATGATGACTTCACAGGTATCGTGGAGCCTACATGATGACTTCATGGGTATCGTGTAGACTTCGTGTAGCCTACACGATGACTTTACGGGCATCGTGTAACCTACACGATGACTTCACGGGCATCGTAAGCTTCATGTAGGCTAATTAAACTTTATGACATTATTAAATAGCAAACACAAGTATATTTCCATATTAATATTTAATTTAAATCTATACAGGTCATTATTTATATTTAAGTGGCTTGGTCATCCCGTTAAAATTGAGGAATTGGATTTCTGCACATTTGTCAGTTGTGGCCAATTTGCCCACAACGTTTGCACTTCCTTCTCACTACTTCCTCACCTCTAGATGAAATTCTCTCTAACCTAGGTCTTCCACTTTTCCACCTCATTATAGGTGGTAATACCACCTTTTCATGAACCTTTTGGCTGATGACCCAATCTGCTTGATCTCCAAGCGGATATATTATTTTCGCATACGCAGCCATTAGAGCCTATTTTTATAGAACCTCGAACACATACTGTATGCGGAAATATTACGCTACCAACATGCAGTCAATGCAAGCTTGCATGGAATATGATCAAGATCAAATTCTCGACACATACAAGTCTTAAGATACAAGTTTACCACTGCTTCCCTAACCCCACCCATGACACAAACTCGTGGATGTCTGAAGGAAACAACGATAGTGATAGTGATGCAAGATGTTTCTTTTTAATCTCAGTCTCAACCCAATCTGTCATCTGCAATGTGACTTCACATGCAGTCGTTCGTCATTTATAGAACCACCATTGTAACATGTGACATATATATTCTATAAGGCATGTAATGGAAGCTTTCTAACTTCCTTCAAAATCTCATTCAAACATTCTGCGATGTTTATAGTCGTTATGTTGTACCGCCTTCCATCAAAGCAGGAACATGTCCACCTCTCAACTACTCCCACTGAAACGTATTGAGAGAAATTTGGAAATGCATATGTAAAATGAGTCATCATGCGATCAAATTCTGATCGACGGGATTCCTTTGATGCTTTCAAAAACAATGTGACTGCATCTTTCTTTCTATAAATTGATTTGATATTTTGGCCTATATGAAAGATGTAAGCTTCATGAAGCGCATTGGGAAAGACAATATGTAGAACATTTAGTATACTTGTATGTAGGTCGGATATAAACACTAAGTGTTCCGGATCATTGATTATAATGTGAAGTTTACGGAAGAACCATTCTCATGAATTTTTGTTTTTTGAATTTGCAAATCCAAATGCAATGGAATATACTTGGTTGTTCCCATTTTTTGCTGTTGCAATAAATAATAACCATTTATATTTGGCTTTTAAGGTAGTTGCGTAAAAAACAATGACAGGCCGTATACTGCTGAAAAATCCACGAACAGAGGGTCCAAGAGCCATGAAAAATATTTAAAATGATCATACTCATCGGTCTCTATGTGTGTTGTTGTCCCTGAAAAATATTTAATATTGTTGTATTAAAATCGACAGAGTACACATCATACAAGATGCGTACACAAGGTCTGTTTAACCATCGTGTAGACTGCACGAGGTCCGTGTTGGTATCGTGTAATATACACTACGGGTACACGGGGCTTGCATAATATTCGTGTAAACATTATGATGACAAAATAGTGTACAAGATGTGTATACAAGGTCTATGTACCATCGTGGAGACTACAGGAGGTCAGTATACCCATCGTGTGGTATACACGATGGATACACAAGTCTCGTGTAGTACTCATGTAGGCATTATGATATCAAAATAAAAAATAAGTACATGAATTTGTTTATTCTAACATATGACAATATGCTGGGAGCATCCTGTAGTTGTCTCCAGGCGACCTTCGAACTAATTCCAAAACATATTCTCTAGCCTTCCATGCCTTATGATAACTTATGTTGACACTGAAATCAAGCTGAACATCTTCAATTATGTCTTTTGGCCTATATATACATATGACACCCATGTATTTGGTCCTTATAGAATAACTAATCAATGAAAATGTTTCATGATGGTGTTCATGTCTCAATACTTCAAATGTGCTTGTATATGTATTGATGAACTTTGTAACTTTGAAGTATGGATAATTTTTCAATTTCATGGCCCGCAACCTCCATTGGCATGTTTTCTCAACACATACAAGTATCAATATTGACTGGTTTGACTTGAAGATCCGAAACTTAAAATTTCTTCGGATGGCCATCATACAAGCAACCTTAGCAGCTCGATTTTATCACTGTACAAATCATCCATATTTATTATGTCTGTTACAAGCTGATTCAAATCATCCCATTGCTCACTGGACCCAGGACGTTGTTCATTCAAATCTGGTTATGTTGGCAATGGACAAGTGGTATCAAGTTCACGACCAGTATTCAAGTCTGGAATTGTTGTATGGTCACCTCCACTAATGGATTCATCATTGTCATCTCCACGGATTGCATCGTCATAAGCCCCCTGATCAAAATCATCATCATCACCACCATCAACCTCAACATCCTCATCCTCGTAAACATCATTCTCGTCATGACAAAAAACATCATCATAATGATAGTTCCTTTCAAAATAATCAATACTTTCAAAGCGATTAATGCTTTCATATAGAGGTTGTCGTGACATTTGTGTTTCGGGAACCCAAGTTTGATAAAACCCTATAGTTTCAAGAACTCGAGATTGTTGTGACATTGTGGTTTCAGGAACCAAGCTTTGAAATGGAAAAAGTTTAGGCTTGGTACTTACAAATAGTGGGGGTCGAAGTGATTTTGACCATTCTCCTTAACAAAGAACTGTAAATCTCTATCTTTAAAATTTCAACAGGAGGGCAGATGACTTGGCTTCTATAAATAAATTTGATGGACATATCATACTTTGAGGGGTCTATTTGGAGTTATTCATGCAATATAATTCAATAGCTCGTGGTAAGTGCAGTTAGTTGATACCTCCAATAATTTGGCTTTCTCTCTGCTAAAAGATCATGTTGTATCATTTTTCATCTAATCTAAATCATGGATTACAAAAATTTAAAATTCATTGATATTTGTATATACATCAATGAAAGAAAAAGTACAAGAAGAATGCATAATGAAACAGAATATTATATGATAATCGTGTAGTGTACACGAGGCCTTCACGAGTATCGTGTAGTGTACATGATGCCTTCACGAGCATTGTGTAGTGTAAACGAGGCCTTCACGGGCATCGTGTATTGTACACGAAGCCTTCACGAGCATCATGTAGTACACTACGCGATGATTGTGTAGACCTAGTGTGTTGTGTAGATATCGTATTTTGTCCGGTCAAGTACTTTAGAAATATAAATTTTATTTTTTTGGCTCATATACTAGTCTAAAACTATGTGTATGATTTGAAAAATAGCACAATGTCTAAAAATAAGAAGATTTGTCCAATGACTAAAAAATAAAAAAGGAGCAAAAAGACTAAAAATAAAAAGTGAAGTCTTAAGTTTGCCTATAAATAGATGGGAGGTCTTCACTTGAAATGGGAGATTTGGAGAGGAAAAAAAAGAATGGATTTTAGAGAGAGAAAGAGAGGTCTTGAGAAAATAGTGAAAAAAAGAAAGAATGAGAGTTTTCATTTCTATTCATCTTCCATCTTCTCATTTTCTTTTTATTAAGCTAGTTCAAATCTCTTGCATTATAGCTTACAATATATCTTGTTCATTCTTATTAATCATCTCCCTTCTTCGTAATCATGTATTTGATATTTTTTTATTTCATTTTCCATATATAAGTTTGTTTGCTCATTCTTTATCATTTCTCCTACTCTTAATCTTAAGTTTTATTTTCATGTATTGTTTATTTCTCTACAAATTTGATAATGAGCTTTTTTTTTCATCAACTCAATTAATGAAGATGAGGATAAAATTTTTTAGGAGTGTAAAATTAACTCAATGCGAATCAACCATTTAATGAGTTGAAAGTGTACATTTGATTAAAAGATCTCATACGATAATTTCTAATACATAAAAATGCATAAAATAAAGAGTAAAACCTTTATACAAGATTATGCAAATATTTAAACTTTGATTTTTTTGTTCTTACAAGTCACCTCTTCTTTTCTTTTTAATTTTTTACCATCATTTTTGTGACACTTGTTTGAACTAGTTACCATCCATGATCATTCTTAACAATGAAGGAAGAAAGAAAAAAATGGTAATTAGTGAACTGAGTGGTTCAAAATAAAAAATGGTATATTTATATCCCAAACAAAAATTATTTTTATTTTGAAAGTTTTATTGATTTTTTAGTGACACTTGTTTAAACTAGTTACCATCTATGATCATTCCTAGCAATGGAGGAAGAAAGAAAAAATGGTAATTAGTAAACTAAGTAGTCCAAAATAAAAAATGGTATATTTATATCTTAAACAAAAATTATTTTTGTTTTGAAAGTTTTATTGATTTTTTAGTGACACTTGTTTAAACTAGTTACCATCTATGATCATTCTTAGTATAGAGGGAAAAAAAAATGGTAATTAGTGAACTAAGTAGCCCAAAATAAAAAATGGTATATTTATATCCCAAACAAATTTTTTTTTAGTGACACTTGTTTAAATTAGTTACCATCAATTATCATTATTTTGATATATTGATTAGTATTGAGTGAAAAAATAAAAAAGAGTAATTAATAGACTATGTAAAAAAAATAGCATGCCCATCCCAATTATATATGAAATTAAACATTTTTTCATAGATTTATTTATTTTACAAATAAAAAAAATTATTATTAATTTGTTTACTAAATAATTATATATATATATATATACTTAAAGAAAAAAAATGAAAATTAAAAAAAAAGACAGAGAGGGTGATGTCACCCTCCATAAAAAAACATTTTTTTTCTGTGTTTTAATTTTTTTTTTGTTTGCATTTTTTTTTTGGTGTTTGTTTATTTTTCTATGTTTTAAGTAGATATTATTTGTTTGTTTTAATTTATTTTTATATTTGTTTTTTAATTATTTCACGTCTTGTTTCATTATTTTCACTGTACATATTTTTTTATCATACATATTTATCATCTCTAACATTCATTTCCATTATTCTTTCTTTTTCTTTATAGTTGTTATCTCTTCTTATTTATTTATGTATTATTGTTATATGTTACGGTTGTATGTGATTATTATTTCATTTTTTTATCATCAGAATTTACGCTTGTAAATTAAAACCATAATAATTTGATTTAAATTTTGTTAATTTTTTAATTTAGTTTTCACTAAAAACAAATCTGATGACGAAATTTAGAATTTTTGGGATACCAGATTTCTTGAACTACCGAGGTAAGGAGTTAATTTTAGGATACCGAGAGTAACTCCAATAACGCTTTGATTTAAAAAATAATAATGATCTTTATACCACCCGTTAAAGGTAGTTTATTTGCTCATTTTTATGATGTAAAATACACCAAATGGGCACTCAAAATTGAACTTCTATAACATTATTTAAAAAAATGGATAGTATTTGATTAAATTAGGTAACCATTTTTCATAATGGGTGTT
Source organism: Datisca glomerata (assembly GCA_003255025.1). Taxonomy (NCBI): domain Eukaryota; kingdom Viridiplantae; phylum Streptophyta; class Magnoliopsida; order Cucurbitales; family Datiscaceae; genus Datisca; species Datisca glomerata. The sequence continues at coordinate 476,366 of QANY01012693.1, read as the reverse complement.
GTGGGCTGCTAATACCTTTCCTACACGCAAATGACTCCTGAACCAACTTTAAATTTTCACAGACCAAAATATTTGATTTTAAAATTGGGTGATCAATCACGCCGTAAAATTATTAGTGGCGACTCTGAATTTTTTTTTTCAAAAATAATTTTTCAATCACCGCTCCGCGTCGCATGCAAGTTGCGACATGCTGTAATAGGTCCTAACGATGATCGTGTAGTGTACACTAGCGAGTGTCCTACATGATGATCGTGTAGTGCATACGGAATTTTTTCAGTAGTTCACGAGCATCGTGTAGCATCTAATTACATTACACGAGGACTACACGATCATCGTGTAGTGTACAGGATGACCACATGATGATCGTGTACTCCTCGTGTACACTACACGATCCTCGTGTACACTACACGATCCTCGTGTACACTACACGATCCTCGTGTACACTACACGATCCTCGTGTACCTTACACTACACGATCCTCGTGTACCTTACACTACACGATCCTCGTGTACCTTACACTACACGATCCACAACGACTACACACAGATCGTGTATCCTGCGTGTAGTCTCACGATGAATACACGAGACTCGTATAGTAAATGAACTTCAAACAACGTTCCAGAAAGAAGAAAATAAATAAATGTTCGCAGAAAACTCATGAAAGAAGAACTAACAACTTATGATCCTGTACACTACTACACAATCATCGTGTTGTGTCATCGTGTACTGTACATGAAGACCACATGATGATCGTGTACTCCTCGTGTCACTACACAATTACACGTGTAGTAGTACTACTACTACACGAAGTCTACACACGATCATCATGTGGAAAAAGTGTGGTGCGTGATCATTTTAAAAATTAAATTTTTAATAAAAATCAAATTTTTTAATAAAATAAAATCACACCAAAGATTTTCCAAGTCGATGATTCATTAACGTACTAAGACGTGTATGGACGGACACGCAAGTAGAAAAAATGATTTCTGCAAAATGGTTGTTAGTAGTGTTAGGGTATTTTGGAAAAAAATTGTATGAATTTATTTGTAGGTACTTAGAAGGAATATCAAATTGGAAAAAGAATACTGGGGCTATTCGGAGTTGCATTCCAAGTAATGAAAATTAGAAACCAATATCAAACTGGAAACAATAAGGGCCAAAACACAACTTTGTTTTGAGCAAGCTATATACACAGAAAAACATAGTAAAACAACATACAGGCCTAACGCATCAAATCAAAACCATAATCCAATTCCAAACCACAAACATCAGCTGCTCTCAAGATTCAGAACACTATGGTGGAAATAAGACAAATCAACAACAAAATCAAAACCAAAGCCCCAATCCAGTAAGTCCACTGAGTCCTCCTTTTCAATTTCTTAGCATCATACAGCTCCTTCGTCCCACATTTGATATGCTCCCCAGCCCGTGTCACATTCTGCTCAATATCATTCATCTGCTCCCCTTGAGTCTCTATCAAAACAGCCATGTCAAGGAAAATCTGATGCAGCTCTGTCAAACTCCTCTGTATTTCCTTCAAAGCTTCGTGCCTCTCCTCATTCTCCATTGACAAATCTTTCTTTCCTTCAAAAACCTTCACTTGCCCACCTTCTATTATCATCTTCTCAATCTCTTCTTCCCCTGCTTCCTTCCCTGTTGCAGCAAAATACCTCCTTTTCAACCCCTCTTTGTGGTCTTTCAATATCTGTTCTCTCAAGGACTGAAAATCATTCATCATGTCCCTTAGTTTAATTCTCAGCCCATTTGTTACAGAAATTCGGGTCCGATCAACTGGGCTTCCTTCTCTGTAAGCTTTTGATACTCTGCGGTTGGCTATGTTGGATTGATCGAGTACTCCCAGCTTTGTTTTGATGTTTTTCGCTTTTCGCAGAACAGAGACCATGTCTGAATTGATTTTGTCTCTTAGCCCACTTAGATCTTTGGCGTTGTAAGTTGATTTTGCCTCTTCTTTGAGATTTTGAAGATCGAAGAGGATATTGGTTATTTCTTCCATGTCTGCTTTGATTAAAGCCACCTCTTCGAAGAATTGTGAGAGGTTTTGTTCATCTGCTGGATCGAGTTTTCCCATTTCGATGTCGGGCCCTGCTTCTAGGTCCTTCATTGCTTGTTTCTTCAGTTCCACATAGCTCAGGAATGATTTGGTCATTAGATCGTTCATCTTTGGAACAACTACTGATAACACACCTGTAGGGATCAATCATTCAACAACTTATATCAAAATTAGAAATATGATACAACTTTAATATAACAGAAAAAGAAAACCAACATCTTCAAAAGTGTTTAGCTGCTGCTAAAACATAAGAAATTCACTTCTATAACTATCGTGAAGACAGTCAAACATGATTACCAAAAATGGGTCTTAAAAATTTTAAAATTAGACGATGAAAAGCTCACCCAATAATTGAGCAACCAGACCGAAATTCAAAAATTCAGCAGCGGATAACGAGATTCCAGAAAAATTAATGAAAACTATAATAATGAAACAGAGTAGGAGAAAGGACCTCAAGCAATTGACAGTGTTGCTGCTGAAGAAGAAGAAGGTTCAAATGCTTGTTAGAATCTCTCTTTTCTGAAAAGTGAAAGGAGTGAAAAATTGGAAGCTTCAGTTTTTTGAAAAATGAGAGAGTTGTCTGTAACTTTTAAAGATGATCAATAATAACGTCAACGGCTACAATGTTGATGCTGATGGCTATGTCGTACGTTACTTATTCCTTTAAGCTTTTCGAATTTAAAAGTTTCAAATTAAAGATCCTTCTGAAGTAGCCGTTGAAAGCGTAACGGTCCATTTTCATCGTTGGCAACTTGCCATCGTAAATATTGAAAATGAAGTCGTTTCGATTTGTCCAATGGGAAAGACTACGGCCCAAAGTGGTTTATCAAGACTAAACCCATCAGCATTGGGCTTTGATTTGGCTACTCCTGTAAATACTTCAGGAAAAAGGAAAATTATACCATTTAACTGCTCTAATAGGGTGCTATAGTTTGTTAGTTGTCCATTCTAATAGGACTATGAAAACATTAATCTTATTATTGATGAACTTAATAATTAATTGAATTTTTATGTAACATGAAATATCAATTTCATTGTAACATCTTTACCAATTTAACTACTAATTCACAGAAAAAAAATAGTAAAATGCCAAAAACTTTGATCTATTTTAATTAAAGAACAAATAACTTCTTCAATATAATAAAATAAAACAATTCTATGAAAGAGTATCCCACAAAAAACTATCAAATTATTAAATATATGCATATATTGATGGATTAATTCAGTTATGCTTAGGATCATTATATCTAAACAATAATTTCATATGCGTGTCCATTTAACGACACAATTCCTATAACATAAATTAAATATCAATTTTATCAAATCAGATAAAAATTAATTTATAAACTTTGAGATCTTTAAGTTGGGTAGGAAGTATTTGTCTTCCAACCTAGAAATAAAAAATATACATAGTTATCAATAATAAAATTTGAGAAATAAAAAAAAATTGAAGAAATATAAGATTATAGCTATGTTTGGATTCATGGAAAATAAAAAAGAACATAGCTGAAAAGTGAATACAATAAAAATAACAAATGTGTAAATAATTAAACTATTTTACTTTCCTCATTTCTAATACAACAACAATCAAAAAGCAATTTCTTACCATTTTTCTTTCATCTTAGTTCTCAAACCAATGCATAAGTTAAATGAAATTTTGTGAGAGAAAAAATTACTACAGAAGAAAAAGAGTGCGACTGGGTATATAAGAATGAATCGGATTTGGAGGATATGAGAAAATTAAAAAAGCTAAGTGTGAAATAATTGAGGCAAATTAAACAACTAAAACTATAAACAAAAAATTTGAAAGGTTAAATTGGTACGTGTTTAATGTGGAAATTTGGTGCACGTCATAATTTAGAGGTTAGTTTCAATGGTGTTTAATTATGAGAAAAGCATATGACCAAAAATATATTTACTTCTTTAGAGGAAGAATATAGGTAATGTAAAAATATTTATTTAGGACGATGTTGTTCTAAAAAGTATATCCACATAAAAAAACACATACTGAAAGTTGTGTATATATATGTATGTATTCGTGAAGTTAATGTAAGATTTAATTGAAAATATGTACATTACTACAATCAATTCATTTGAAAAATTAAATTATTTTAATAAATTAGTGCTATGTAACTTTTATTGGTCTGTAAATTCTATGCCATGGGTTTTTTATTTTATGCTTTTTATGGACAATTAATTAAGTTGTGGTTGATTTCTTTTTTTAATTCTTTTTAAAGACTTATGGCTCTTCATTTATCTAATTTTAAGTTTGCTTCATATTAGATACATTAAGACAATAATTGTAATACATAAAATAATAGATATTTTTAATTAAATTAATAAGTTAATCCACAATAAATACACAATAAATCTATTTAAATGAATTTACATTAAGTAAGTTGTAGGGTTTTTTAGAATTTAATTAATTTGGTTGCACAAATGTGTCTGAAAATATTTCCTCACCCCACGCCTCATTTAGAAGTAGTAGTAATAATTAATATATTTATTATTAAACAATAAATAAAATGATATTCTAAACAATTAATATATTTATTATATATTTAAACAATTAATATATTTATTATATATTACAACAAATTATTAAAAATAGATGTGCATCATTTGTAGGTAAAAAGATCATAACTGAATTGATCTTTAACAAATTTTCAAAAAAAAAATTATTTAATCAATACGAAATTTAAGAGACTATACCAAAAATTTGTAAGATAAGAGATATATACATGAGATATATAAAAACGTGATTAACATTAATAATACCAAAAAATCTGATTAATACTTTCATTTATGACACAAAATCTACAAATAAAAGAAATTATATACATGAGATATATTATATGACAAAATAGTATTATTTTCACTAATTATATATAATTTCCATATTTATTTGTCTATTTAATTTCTATAACTACTTATGTAATTAATGAATATAATTATTTCTAAGTATTATTACTATAATTATTTATATAATTTTTCATTAAATGCATCTTAAAAGATGGGGCAATCTCTTATTTTTAGGGGAATTAGTTATGATTTTTAGGTAAATTATAATTATTTATAAACTCAGAGTAAATATATTGCCGATTTTTTTTTCTGCACTATATATACAGACTTTTGTTTAGATAAGAAATCTATATAATTATATTAATTGAATTAATTATTTACATAAGTATTTTCATAATATTATGACTATAAAATAATTATTTTAGTAAACTAATCAAATAATTCATCATTCTTCTGATAATAATTATTTACCAAAAAAATTACATTAAAATACAAGAAAATGATTACTAACAAATATATTAAGTAATATCGGTTAATACATATTGTATGCATTATGAGAACAACAAAAACATATATAATATGAAAAAAGTATGCAATCTTATTTTATATATATATATTTATTTATTTATTTATTTGTTGTATAAATAATAATAGTAGTTTATTATTTATAATTACATAAATACATACAAAAATAATAATAATTTATAATTAAATATAATAATTCAAAATTTTAATTTTTTTAGTGACCTAAAATGAATAAATCTCTTATGGATAATCCAAATCTTTTTCCGGATAATTAAAATTCAAACATCATTTAGTATAGTTATTAATTAAGATAAATGATATTGAAATAAATATAGTTGATGAGTATTATAGTAAATATACCAAACAATTTTATTGACTTTTTGTAAATTGATTATTTTCTTAATTATTATTATTACTGATTATTTAACAAAATAAGATTTCCAAATAGCACTCTTCAGAAAAAAAAAAGGTTTCCAAATGGCGTATTCGCCTAAAAAGAGCATAAATAGCTTTAAAATGTCATTTTACGATCTGAAGTAATAAAATGATCCTTCGTAGGACTATGGTGTAAAAGTTTTCATATATTGAAATCTGAAAATAACTTCTTACCCATAAAGAAATAAAAAAAATTTGTAGGTCTTATATATGGTTATTCAATATACATTCCTAACCAAACGTCATGCTTTAAACGAAAGTAGTTCAGGTTTCAATAAACCGGTACATAATTGTTGTAACGGAAGCGTCATAAAATAAATAAAAATAATATCTTTAACGTAGTTCGACCAACTTACCTATGTATATGACTTTTCTTATTATATCACCATCATTACAAATTCAATATCAACTCAACTCAACACACACACACAGAGAAAGAATACCATAACTAGTTTAGAGAAAAAACCACGACTTCTTGATCGGACAATATGCAACCCACTAGTTTGAAAATCATATTCAGCATGAACAAAGTCTTCTGACTAGTTATTCAATATCATGGGATATCCTCTCATAGGATAGAGTCATCTCTCGTATCTTAAGGATACCTTGTATCTCTTATAGCAGAGCCTCTTTAATATGAGATGCTCCATTTAGGGCATACCACCTCTCACCCTCTGTCGACAGGGGCGAATCCAGAAATTTCATTTAAGAGGGGCACTAACAACATGAGCAGCTTTTTTCACTGTTGGCGAAGACAGTTCTAGTGTCGATTTTCTTTTAAAATATATTTTCATCTTTGTTCCAGGATCAGTAGTAAAAACTAATTTTATCTTTTTATTTATGTTTATAAAGTGAAGTGCAATAAGAAATGCAATAAACAAAAACATAAACGAAAATAATAATTATGAATTTAATAAAATATAAAATAATAATGAACGAGCATGATAATTGAAGTTTAGAATTTCTACTTATTTTCGATCGTTGTCAGCATAAATACATGGAACTAAAAATTATAAAGGTTTAAAGTCTATCTCCAAATTACATGAAATCTCTTTACGGATAATTAACTAACCTGCAGCCGAAAAACCCTCTATTTACAGACAAATCAGAAGGATATGCTGCTTTCAGAATGTGATATTTTCCCTCACCAATCAACCTGTGTGCTTCTCTAGTTGTCAGCAAAGTTACATGTTCTCTAATTGCATAGTAACCAAACTCAAAATATTCAATTTTCAAACATATTTATCTAATGAATAAAAGCTAAATTAACTAAGAAAGTTGAAGAGAGAGAGAGAGAGAGAAGAGGGAATATCTCAATATCATGAGATATTCCCTCTTAAGATAGAGCCTTCTCTCATATCTTAAGGATAGAGCCTTCTCTCACATCTCACTCTCTGTCGATGCATAGCCACTGAACCATAAACAAAACCTCATATTTATAGTAATTCATAAAAATCTAACTTTCCTATATAAAATAGGAATCTCGCACAATATTACATAATATTTTTCTTAATGATGAACTCCACAAATTGGAAATAAATCTCCAAGGAAATTGAGAAACTTTTCTAACAATAATTAAAAAAATGTGAGTGTTATACGAACAACAGTTTGCAGACAATGGCGGAATCCGTAACACCTAAAATTAATGACCTTATCAGTGTACTTCGTCAAGAGAAGGACGTGGCTAATTTTCGGCATAGACTACTTGATGAGGTGCCATCCATTGAAGGGTTGTCACAGACTGAACAATTTTGTTCTATCAGAACTTTGGCCAAGAACCATGATAATTTACAAGTTTTCTTTAGACTACCATAGCATTTGAAGTATACATAAGTTGTGGACTATCATCATCATGCTAGTTAATGGTCTAGGCTTGTTATGTTATGCTTAAGACTTCTTCAGTTTAATTCTTATGAACTTGAGTTAATTTTTAGTTCTATCTGTATGAATATATTTGTGCACTTGTTTAGGTTTTGAAAACTGTAGAAGGTTGTGATATTATGAATCTTCACGTTAGGACTTATAATTGGGAATGAGATTTGTTAGCTTTTACTTGATGTTTGAAAAATGTATATTCAAATATGTTTAAGTAAACATGTAGAAGAAAAGTTAATGGAATTCTTGAAATTTGTATCACATTCGCAAGTAGGCAAAATGAAGATATTTATGTATAATAGTCAATACATACGTACGATGCACTTGTATTTAGATTTATTATATTTTTAGTTATAAATATTACTTATAATCACATCAGTTTTATGTGAGTTAGAATGAAATTTATAGCAACGATGATTTGTTTTAAATTTATGTAAGTAAAAGCAAGACAATGCTATATAATTATTGATTTTATTTGTTGAACAAATTATTATTCAACTAAGTTGTATAATATCACCATGCATTTTTTCAAGAAAAATTAAGAGTATATAGTGTAAAATTGCTTTACAAATTAAAAGAATAAACGACGTGATTAAAGTTAAATTATATATTTCATATGTATTTTAATATTGAGCTTCCTTTTTTATTTACATTGTAAATTTAATTTTTTATTTATAAATTTTGTGTAACTATATAACATACAAATTATTATAACATAACTAAACTTTTTAAAAAGAGTTATATAATTGAATTATATATTAATTCAATTATTTAGTTTTTGTAGTAGAGATAACTCACTTTTTCACTATTAAAATTAAATAGTAGAAAATTGTAGTTTTTTTTTTATAATTTTTTAAATAAATTACTACAATCATTCAATGTTATTAAATTAAAAATAACTTAAAAGTTATTTATCAATTATGTTTTTTCATTAAACAGGTTAATGAATTTAAAAGTTAATGTATACTTTGATCACTCTATTATAATTTTAAAAGTATTAATTATTAAATGACATATATAAATTAGAAAGTTATTTTTGGGTAATGTATCAATAATAAGCAAATAAAATTTTTTAAAAATGATTCTCACATTATCCCCACTTTTAATATATTAATCAATACACACGTGCGATGTCACATGTAAATGAGAAGGTTATTTTGGGTGATGTAACATAATAAGTGAATGAACTTAAAAAATTGAATACCTACTTTCAATTTATTATAATTTTAAAAATAGCCAATTATTTAACGCCACAAGCAAAAAGTTTGTGGCATTAAACATGTGGCGAGTGCGAGTGCATGTATGTGTATTCACCCATTCGCTCTCTATTCTTTCCCATCATCCACATGTGGTCCATAGCGTTATGGCAATTACATTTTTAATAGTAGCTAGGTAAGTAAATGGATGTATTATATAGTCATAATCATCGCCCCTACAATATCCGTGTGTAATCCTACTTTTAAATGTTACTTTTTTCTTTTATCTAATCAAATAAATATAATAAGATATTTAAGGAGTACATTTATAGAATTAATTGAATAAGTTAGTAGGACTAGTTTTATCCCTCAGATAAATTAAAATAAATGCTACCAACTATTACTTCTGAAAATATATGTTAATATATGATATTTGAAGTAAAGTATATTGGTTGATTAATTACTTAATCTCATTGTTCACAAAAAATACTCTTAATTTTGAACAATTTAAAAAAGATGAAGAGTTAAAAAATAAATAAGAAGCTTCACTTGGGCTATCAGATCAACAATTTTTTTTATTTAAAAAAGACCAATAGTTAAAAAGAAAATAAAGAAAACGACATTTTTGATATCATAATCAACAATTTTCTTCATGTTTTGTAATTATTGTTGTTTATTATTTTCTCATGAAATTATCAACATCATTGAAGTTTCTTCTAGATAATTTTGTGGTTAAGAATTTTAAGGGCCTATTTGAAAATGTAGAAATTTGCTGTATTTTATCAAGTTTTGGTGAGAATTTGTGCCTTAAAATAATTTTTTTTAAGGGGAAGAAGAAAAGAAGAAATTGTAGTTTATATATGTTAAAACATATACAATGATTCATTTTCGTATTTACTTCGATACTCTATATATGTTCAAACATATAGAATGAAGTTATCAATATTGCATAATTGCTGTTTTTCCCTTTGTTGAATTTGTATATTTTAGATGCTGGTAACTCTCAATCTAGATTCCAATCATGCGTTAAATTAATTCTTTTTACTTACTGATCTCTTAATCTCCTTCTAATCAAGATATAAAGCATTCCAATTTAATTTTAAATCGTATTTCAATGTATTTCAAACATCTAGTAGAATATACTAATCTGGGAAGGGATACATGCATAGTTTTAAATCGTAGTCATAATTTTCATCGTGATGACAGAAAAATCGAATGTAAAGGAGACTACGCAACATGTCGTGACCGTGCGTTTTTTTTTTAAGTTCAGAAAAGTATTTTTTACATTTGCGAATCCCAAAATAGCAATTTCTTATATTGTAATTAAATTAATAATAATAATTGATATTATTTTCTTTATATTTCATTTTATATTTACACTTGTTACAATTAATAACAAATATAATAATTGATATTATCTTATTTATTATTTAAGACGATATTAGATTTCAAATTTCAATATATTTGATTCACTCTATACAATTGTTTAAATACATTGAATAACAAATATATTGAGCTTCAAATTTATTATTTTTCTTATTTTTAAGATGGTGAAGGAATACCAATAACACTTTTAAGAAAAAAGAATACCACAAAAAAAGAATAAAGTATAAAATACTATGGACAAATATTTTAGACAGAAAATTAATAGAAGACTAAAAACCCCAATCCTTCTTTAAGTCACTAAACTAATTTTTCTTTTTCTTTTTTCTCAGATGTCACTCACAAACTAAATCCCTTAATCTCATAATTTACTATAAGCCACGCTTCTCTCTTTTCCTAAGAAAGAAACCATAATCGCCAATTTGACTCTCTCTCTCTTTTCCTAAGAACAAAAACTATCTAATGCGACCGTTACGAAAGTCATCGCGATAATGGTCACCACACTCGTGAATCCCTCTAGCACCTTACTGCAGACTGTAAGGGTTGTAGACTCTAACACATGTTTTCTTTCCAGAGGAATAACTACTCCGTCTATCTCCATTTTCCTTAACGTGTGCAAATTGCATTCTAAATTGATCAACAACACTACATATGGACCAAGAGCATTGCTACTACATCTAAGTTGTGGCTTGAACGTTTTCTAATGATCTGAAGTCTTAGAAAGTTTTTTTTATAATCAGAAGTCTTAGTACTTGAGATAGGTAATGTCTCTCCTCTCATTAAGTTTGTAGATGCAAGGGTGTCGCGTGGGTGAGGTGCAGGAGTGGTCTAATCCTAGCTCGTGACGGGACGTTAGGAGGTGAATGGGGAGCACTCTAGATACTCAAGGGTGGTGACAAATGCTTGCTCTCTCTCTAGAAGTAGGAGTTTCTCACTCTAAAAATGAGAGCTTCTCTCTCTAAATTTCCAATTCCTTCAAATGAATGAGAAGTCCTCATTTTATAGGTGGACAAAAGGATTGGGGGCCATTGCAACTAATCTCTTGATTAGTTGCAAGCCCGCCAATCAAATCGCGCCACCTAAGTTCACTGATCATGCTTAGGTAAGTAAGTGGAGGATTACACATGAGTCAGTCGAGTGGCGCCACGTGGTTTTTATGTAATGACAATGATCTAGGGAGAACACGCTTAGTCGGTGAGGCACGACGGTGTTAACCCAACGCCTCATTTACAAATATTCTCTCAAACCAAACCCCTCCCTAAAGTGGGAGGGTAGCGCACCCTTAATGTCTAGAGTGGTCGTACCGAGAAGGTATGTACCCCGTCCAGTACAACATAACCTTGCCCCTAATCATGCCAGTCCATAGCCTTCCGAACGTTCCCAAACAACCATATGCCAACCTAAGTCTATGTCACTTGACTTGGTGGCTTGCGATGTGATGACTCATTGTGATAGTGTAGTGGTGTGTCTACAAGTTGCATTACGGAGGGTGATCAATGCACCTCCGTGGTACACCCATGAGGGTGAGATCAATGATGTTACCGTAGGGGTGACACCCCATGGCGCTGCCATGGGGACGACCCTCACGCGTACGTCAATTGCGGCACCTCAAGGAGTGCACCTCAATAGCGGCACCCCAAGTTGTGCACCTCAGCGGTGACACTCCATTATACGTACTTGGTGGAGGCATTCTCGATACGTCGTAAGAGTTGCACTTTACGGGTAGTCAACATTAAGGTCGTCAACCCTCATGTACATTTAGTCTCCTATGCAAGCACGATTCAGAGTGATCAGACTTGTACACAATTTTTTCAATGTAGCAATCAGTTGTATTATCAAGTCCTAGATCTTTTGATCGTTCCATTACGTGGTGTATGTGGACGTATTGGTCTGATATGCCCAATGTGCTTTCTTTGTTTGATGTAGACATTCTCATCTTACATGAGTTTAAATTTATAAACATGAATTTTATTAGGGGTGAATTTTTAAAAAAAAATCAAATTTTGGAATTTTTGGGAGTCCCCACTCCCTTCTTTCCCTTTAGAAAAAGAAAGCACTTGTGTTCCTTCTCCTTGCTCCCTTCGACATTCTGGCAAATGTCGTTTTTAGGGATTAAGCTTTGGCATTTTCTTCTTCCTCTTGGCAAGGGTCTGAGGTAAGCAATTTTTTTTTTGCCTTTGTGTGTTTTTTTTAAAAACTGAATCTCACTGTATGTGCCATGGGTATAACTTCATCACACTCCCCCTTTTTATTTGTTTTTTTCAGGGAGAAATACACCCCTTTGCTTGACTGACCCACTTTGCAGCGATAGTGAAGCTGATGAAATTGGTGGGGAATTGCTGAGATACGCGGAAAATTCCCAAAGCCTGGATCGTTCATTTCTGACGGCCCGCTTGAGAGAGGCGGCGCTGAGTTTGTCCCCACTCTGCCTCATCACGACCAAGCTCGGTTGGGGGGAGGATTGTTAAGAGGTCCAGTGGTAGTCGGGCTCGATTATAGTGCTCCAGTCGCGGTCGTGGTCCAGAGGCGACTGTACCTCGTGTTTGGTCGAATGGCGAGCTGAGGTTGGGCTGATGGGTCGAGCGCGACCCAACTTGGTTGGGGTGGGAATCCATCGGCGGGCTGGAGCTCGTTGGGGTGGGGAAGCTCAGTAGCGGGATGGGTCAGTGGCGTTGAGGGGATGGGTAACTGGCGTTGAGAGGATGGGTAAGTGGCGTTGGGTTGNAAGTTGGATGGGTAAGTGACGTTGGGGGGTTCAGCTACGGGATTACTTTGGGAGCTCAGTGGTGGGACTGCTTGGGTTGGGGGGCGCTGGGCAGCTTCATGCCGCCACTGTGGTTCAGTGGTGGCTGGAACCTTGCTCGGGTTGGTGTTCAGTGGCGGAGGGGTCAGGTGAGAATGCCAAGCTTCTGAAACTAGCGCTGTGAGAATACACGAGATTGGTGGTATGCACTTCATTGTAGAAGCAGGAGGAGGCCCTCTCCTTTAACTTAACACTTTGATCAATGAGACCTCCACCATGGAACATGAGATTTATTGAGTCAAGGGGACCTATTGGGTCAAATTTTTTTGTCTTTATGTGTCTTCCTTCTTGGAAGTCCTTTTCGGCGATGAAAGTGGAAGTACTTCTTGGCGATGAAAGTGTGTTGGTTTTTTTATTAACAAATGTGCATTTAATGCACCTTTGAAATTGCCAACTCCCTTGTTCCATATGTTTTGAATTGTCATTATTGTGGGTCCCGAGAGAGCAAATTTGTGAGGCAAGAAAGCTGTGAATTTTTCACAGTCACCGCTTGAGAAAAGCTCATTCCCATTTGAGAAGTCTAACCCGTCACATGTACAATTGTGATAGGTACAACTTTACGTGTCCTCGCTGGCGTGAGGTGTAAGGATTGCACCGATCTGAGCCAATGAATTTCAATTGCCTCTGAATAATTGGTCAATAAGATGGCGGCATTGGAAGCTTGGAGTTGCTGGCGGCATTGGGTGTGAGGACTTGATGGTGGCACCTTAGGTTGAGTGCTTGGTGGCACGCGAGACTCGCGTGTTGTGGTGGCGTGGGGCGGGGTGAGCTTGTGATGTACGCATGGAGTGAGCTTGTGATGGCGGCACTTGCTTGATGGCAGGGTGTGGTTTGCGTTGGTGGGATGCTTGGCGCGAGAGCTTGATGGCGGCCTGGGTGGGTGGCGACATGGGCTTGCTTACCGCGCGGGGTGAGCTTGTTGGGTTCGTGGCACAACGCAAACTTGCTTGGCGCATCCAAGTGTGATGGCGGCATTGTGTGATGCTTGGTGGCGGGTTGGTCACGTGTTTCCTGGTGAGAAAAGAGAAAAGAAGAAGTGAAGAAAAATAAAAAAAAAGGATGAAAAATGAATGAAAATGTGTGATGTGAAATAGAGTGGAAATTTGACCCACATTAGAAACTTAAGGATAGAATGTTGGGTTTATAAACCCAACACCCATGCCTTGCGGTAAGTCTCAAGGGGCACCCCACATTTTATGGGGAAGAGAGGACCTAGATGGCACATGGTCCTCTCTTCACGCGCGAGCGCCGTCGCCGCCATCCCGCCGACCGGCTCGGCACTGTACGGTCAAAAAATTTATTTTTCGGATAAATTTTCTTTGATTTATTTGGAGAGAAATAAAATATCTTCAAACAAAATCTGTAATTATCTGCAGAAGATAATTAAAATATCTCTATTATCCCATAAAATCTCTCCATTATCCCACCAAATCATCAAAAAATCTTATATATTTTTATCTACACGTTTGGCTTGCTCTCCAAGCCTTGAACGATATATCAAAATAGGGCATTAGCTTCGGTTTTCATGAACACAACAACACTCAATCACCTAGCATCCTGCATATTGAGAGAAATACAAAAGGAGTTCTGTGAGGGTCAGAGTAATCGGTTGCTGTACTCTGACTTAGATCGTTGTATCATGCAGAGACGATTCGTCGTAGTCTCCAAGCACCCTGTGGAGGACGATTATTGTTTTTAGGACATTGTTTTTTAGGAATCCTCGATCTACATCGTATTTTTAGTTCTAATTTTGCTGTAATCATTTTTCGTTTAATTTTGTTTATTAGATCTAATAAATTTTACTGTAATCATTTTTGTTGCATTTACATTGTAATCGTTCCATATTTCTTTCTATTCGTTGGTTAATGAAAGCATCTTGTTCCATCTCTACACACAACAATCTAAAGATTAATGATGGAATAATCTATTGGAATCATCAAACTCGGTTGGTAGTTAAAGGATACCGACAGAAGGAATGTATAGACTTTTTTATACTTATTCTCCGGTGACGAGAATCACATCTATTAGGATGCTGATTGCACTAGCAGCTTTGCATACTTTGGAAATTCATCAAATGGATGTAAAGACTGCTTTCTTAAATGGAGAATTGGACGAAGAAATCTATATGGAACAGCCTGAAGGGTTCGTGGTTAAAGGCCAAGAATGAAAGGTCTGTAAACTTGTTAAATCATTTTATGGATTAAAACAAGCATCGAAGCAATGGCACGAGAAGTTTGATCATACAATATTATCTAATGGATTCAAGATAAATAAGTGTGATGAATGTGTCTACATTAAAAGTACTAATGATCAATTCGTCATAGTATGCTTGTATGTAGATGACATGCTTATAGTGGGATCAAACAAGGATATAATATCATCTACCAAGAGGATGTTGAATTCTAAATTTGACATGAAAGACTTAGCTCAAGTAGATGTTATTCTTGGAATTCAAGTAAAGCGAACTGAAAATGAATATATCATTACCCAGTTTCACCATGTAGAAAATATTTTGAAAAGGTTTGGGCAATATGAAAGAAAACTTGTTGTAACTCCTTTCGACCCAAATTGTAAGTTAAGGAAGAATAATGGAGTTGGAGTATCTCAATTGGAGTACTCACAAATAATTGGAAGTTTAATGTGTATCATGAATTGCACCAGGCCTGATATAGCCTATTAAGTTGGAAGGCTGGCAAGATATACGAGTAATCCTGGACATGATCACTGGAGCGCGTTAGTGAGAGTACTAAGGTACTTAAAATTCACTACGAACTACGAACTACATTACTCAACCTATCCCCCGGTGATAGAAGGATTTAGTGATGCTAACTGGATATCAGACAATTTAGATACTAAATCTACTAGTGGATATATGTTTACCCTAGGTGGTGAAGCTATCTCATGGAGGTCTACTAAGCAGACCTGTATAGCTCGTTCAACTATGGAATCATAATTCATAGCATTGGATAAGGCTTGTGAAGAAGTAGAATGGCTTAGGAATTTTCTGGAAGATATTCCGATGTGGCCAAAACCAGTGTCAGCTATATGTGTCCACTGTAACAACATGGCTACAACCTTTAGAGTGAAAAATATTGTGTATAATGGTAAGTCTAGACATATTAGACGAAGACATAATACCATTAAACAGTAGTTGCCAATTGGGTGATTTTCTTAGACTTTATAAGGTCGAAGGAGAATCTTGCTGATTTTCTGGCAAAAGGATTGTCAATGGAACTAATAAACATTGAGGGGAATGTGGCTAAAGCCTATTCAATGAATTATTCATGTGGTAACCTAACATAGTTGACTGGAGATCCCAAGATCTAGGTTCAATAGGCAAACTGGCAAGGATGATTCAAATTGAAACACTGAGAAACTTATGGTTTCTTCCTGTTCCTATGATATAAAGATAGTGTGTTGTATGTCGACGTAAAAGGGTATACGCAAGTATTTAATGACATTGATGTTCTGCTTGCCAGAAGAGTAGTGACAGAATACTCTTAATCGTTGTCACCTATATGAGAGTAGAAGTGAGGTCGCTTCTATGAGAGGTCTGAATGGCTTAACCTCTCTAAAGCTCTTATGAAAGCGGGATATGTTCAGGACCAAAATGAACAAAATCGTATGAACTCAGATGTATTAAATGAGATATGTGTGAAATTTGTTGTCTCGGTTTATCTCAGAGGAATTTCAGTTCAAGAACATAGTTCACTGTTCTTCAAAATAAATCCGATAAATTCTCACTACGGAAGGTTCAAGTCTAAAAGACACATCTCTTGATGCATATCTCATTTGTTCTCTCTCATGTTGTTGTCTAGTTAGGACACATTTCATTCATGTGGGGGATTGTTGGAGAGAAAATAAGAAGAGAAGAAAATCAAAGAAAGAATGAAAATTGAATGAAAAGTGTGTGATGTGAAATAGAGTGGAAATTTGTTCCACATTGAAAACTCAAGGATAGAATGTTGGGTTTATAAACCTAACAGTTATGCCTTGGGGTAAGCCCCAAGGGACACCCCACATTTTGTGGGGAAGAGAGGACCTAGATGGCACATGGTCCTCCCTTTACACGCGCGCGCTGCTGTCGCCATCTGTCCTGCCGGCTCGGCTTGGTTCGGTACGGTACGGTCAAAAGATTTATTTTTTGGATAAATTTTCTTTGATTTTTATAGAGATGAAGAAAATATCTCCAAACAGAATCTGTAATTATCTGCAGAAGATAATTAAATCTCAATTATCCTACAAAATCTCTCCATTATCCTAGCAAATCATAAAAAAATCTTATCTATTTTTATCTACACGTTTGGATTCCTCTCCAAGCCTTTAACGATATATCAAAATAGGGCATTAGCTTCGGTTTGCACGAACACAACAACACTCAATTACCTAGCATCCTGCATATTGAGAGAAATACGAAAGGAGTTCTGTGAGGGTCAGAGTAATCAGTTGCTGTACTCTGGCTTAGATCGTTGTATCCTGCAAAGATGATTAGTCGTAGTCTCCAAACACCCTGTGGAGGACGATTATTGTCTTTAGAACATTGCTTTCGAGCAATCCTCGATCTACATCGTATTTTCAGTTCTAATTTTGCTGTAATCATTTTTCGTTTAATTTTGTTTATTAGATCCGATAAATTTTGCTGTAATCGTTTATGTTGCATTTACATTGTAATCGTTCCATATTTCTTTGTTATTGTTGGTTAATGAAAGTATCTTATTCCATCTCTACACACAACATCTTAGTGGTGGCATGAAGTGTTGACCGAGTGACAAACTCGTGTGATATTGAGCGCGATGCGCGGGAGCGAGCTCGTCGAGCAAGTGGGATTCGCATGTGCCGCATCATAGATAATGAAAATGCCTTAGCCATTTTTACGCTTGACATACACCTTTGTCTAATCAAGTGATTTATTTACTTGCAGATTTTACTTTCACAAACTAGCAACGAGTTGTGACATGCGTCGATAGGAGTCGGATTTACTCTACTTCGGACTTCTCGCTTCACGTAAGTGAGCTATTCACTTTTGTACTTAGAAAAAATTGCAAGTATGATGTCTCATGATGAACATGCCTCCCCTATAAGATGTTTGTAATATGTTTCCCCCCTTAGGAAAATTTTGAATTTTTTTGCCTCCAATGAACATGCCTCCATTGAACGTGCCTCTATCATAGGGTGTTTGTAGTATGTTTCCCCCTTAGGAAAAGTTTGAAAAATTTTCCTCCGTTGGACATGCCTCCATTGAACGCGCCTCCGTCATAGGATGCTTGTAGTATGATTTCCCCTTTAGCAAAATTTTGAATTTTTTTACCTCCGTTGGACATGCCTTCATTGAAGATGCCTCCGCCATAGGGTGTTTGTAACGTGCTCTTCCCGCCTTAAAAGAAATATGAAAAGAAAATAAAATTCCTCTGTGCTGAAGTGCCTTTGTTGAGGAGTGTTGAAATCCTATGCATCTCACCATGCATGACGTCTATTATGGGTGTTCTCAAGTAGAGGCATGAAAGCCTATGCGTATCACCAAGCATGACGTCTATTATAAGTGTTCTCAAGTAGAGGTGTGAAAGCCTATGCGTCTCACCAAGCATGACGTCTATCATGGATGTTCTCGAGTAGAGATGTGAAAGTCGGTGCATCTCACCAAGCATGACCTTTATCATAGGTGTTCTCAAGTAGAGGCGTGAAAGCCTATGCATCTCACCAAGCATGACGTCTATCATGTGTGTTCTCGAGTAGAGACGTAAAAGCCTGTGCATCTCACCAAGCGTGATGTCTATCATGGGTATTCTCAAGTAGAAGCCTGAAAGTCTATGCATCTCACCAAGCATGACCTTTATCATGGGTGTTCTCAAGTAGAGGCCTAAAAATCTATGCATCTCACCAAGCATGACCTTTATCATGGGTGTTTTCAAGTAGAGGCGTGAAAGCCTATGCATCTCATCAAGCATGACATCTATCATGGGTGTTCTCAAGTAGAGGCGTGAAAGCCTATGCATCTCACCAAGCATGATGTCTATCATGAGTGTTCTCAAGTAGAGGTGTGAAAGCCCACGCATCTCACCAAACATGATGTCTATCATAGATGTTCTCAAGTAGAGGCGTGAAAGCCATGCATCTCACCAAGCATGTACTTTATCATGGGTGTTCTCAAGTAGAGGTGTGAAAGTCTATGCATCTCACCAAGCATGACGTCTATCATGGGTGTTCTCAAGTAGATGCGTCAAAGTCTATGCATTTCACCAAGCATGACGTCTATCATGGGTGTTCTCAAGTAGATGCGTCAAAGTCTATGCATCTCACCAAGTATGACGTCTATCATGGGTGTTCTCAAGTAGATACGTCAAAGTCTATGCATCTCACCAAGCATGACGTCTATCATGGATGTTCTTCACCAGGCCTGACCTTTATCACGAATGTTTTCAAGTCAAGGCCTTGGAGCCTATGCATTTCACTAGGCGTGACCTTTATCACGGGTGTTTAGAACCAATCATACAAACATTTCCTCTATGTGGTATTAATGACACACTTAGAGGCGGTCGAAAGCCCTTTTCACAATGATAATGTGGCAACAGTCTTAAGCCACCCATCGTGGTAGTTTTGTCGTTACCTCGGATGCACTCATCGATGAATCATCAACCCGTCTATTAAGGTGATTTTATTGTCATCGAGGCAGCAATTGACCTGGAATAATCTGTTTGAGGCACCATACATGGTTATTTCGTGTTACCATGGGTGTGCAGAGCCAATCATAAAAATGCGTGATCGGACCTTCGTGCAGGGGTGAGCATGGGAGTGAGCTTGAGCTAGGCTAGATGGCGCGATGAGCTTGCGCGGGGCATGGACTTGTGTGTTGAGCTTGCGCAACATTAGGGTATAGTGCATGGTGGCGGCACTAGTGTGATTGCGGCATGAGAGACGCAGGATAGGGCCTTTGCGCAAGAGAGCGACTGCGGGAGTGAGCGCGTTGGACAAGTGGGAGTAGCCGAGCGGGTCTTGACTTGTACAAGAGTCGTAGTGTTGGCTTGAACGTTCGGTTGTAATTGAACACCTACAACGGAGGATGGTTGAATGCCCATGAGAGAGTTCAGTGGCGCGCCTATGGTGGAGGTTAGTCGCGCTCCCATGATGGAGGCTGGTTGCGCGCCCATGGCGGAGGTTGGTTGCGCACCCACGATGGAGGCTGATTACACGCCCATAATGGAGGTTTGTTGCGCACCCATGATGGAGGTGGTCGGTGGCACGCCTATGATGGAGGTTGGCGGTGGGTGTTGTGGTTTGGTGGCACTTATGTATGGATTCAAATTATCAATGACTCTCCCCATCTCAACATTAGAAGCTTGGAGTTCCCGAATGGCTTTCGACTTGCTCTTGCGGTTGATGGTAACTCACGAGAGTTTTTCTCCTCCTCTTGTCTGCGTTCATTGTTAAGTATGGGCCCATCTCCCTCTGTGCGCGATAGAGCTACTCTTCCCTTTGCACGTCCAGCCATGATGGTGCTTCGCTAGTGTGACAAATCACTCCCCAGTGGAGTTGCCAAATGTAGATGCAATGGTGACACGTGGGTGAGGTGCAGGAGTTGTCTAGTCCTAACTTGTAACCAGAACAACGCCTGAGAACGTCAAGGAGGACGCCGAGAGGTGAATGGGGAGTACTCTAGACACTTAAGGATGGTGACAAATGCTTGCTCTCTCTAGAAGTGGGAGTTTCTCACTCTAGAAATGAGAGCTTCTCTATCTAAATTTTTAATTCCTTCAAATGAAGGAGGAGTCCTCATTTTATAGGTAAACAAAAGGAGGGAGGACCATTGCAACTAGTCTCTTAATTAGCTGCAAGCCCGTTAATCAAATCGCGTCACCTAAGCTGACTGATCATGCTTAGGTGAGTAAGAGAAGGATTACACATGAGCCAATCGGGTGGCACCACGTGGGTCTTTATGTAATGACCATGATCTAGGGAGAACACGCCTAGCCGGTCAGGCGCGACGACGGTGCTCACCCAACGCCTCCTTTACAAAGGTTCTCTCAAACCAAACTCGTCCCTAAGGTGGGATGGTAGCACACCCTCAATGTCTAGGTGGTTGTACCGATGAGATATGTCCCCCCTTCAATACAACGTAGCGTCGCCCCTAATCTGCCAGTCTATAGCCTCTCGAACGTTCCCAGACAACCATACGTCCACCCAAGTCTTTGTTACGTGACTTGGTGGTTTATGATGTGATGACTCGTTGTGATAGTGCAGCGGTCTGTCAACAAGTTACATTACAGGGGGTGATCAATGCACCTTCATAGTGCACTCATGAGGGTGACATCAATGGTGCTACCGTAGGGGTGACACCCTATGGTGTTGCCATAAGGACGAACCCCACGGGTACGTCAGTTGCGGCACCTCAAAGGGTGCACCTCAATGGCGGCACCCCAAGGGGTGCACCTCAGTGGTGGCACCCCAAGATGTGTATTTTAGCGGCGACACTCCATGGTACGTACTTGGTGGAGACACTCACGATACGTCGTAAGAGTTGCGCTTTGCGGGTAGTCAACCCTCATGTACAGAGTTCCATTTATGTAGTCTTTCAATAGTTGAGGATGATAGTATCTGACATAAAATTAACTCTTGTAGTTCTTCTTTTATCACCATTCTCCTCTCAAACTCAAACTCCATCTTCTATATTGCTGACAGGAAGACTCCCACTCAAATTTTGACAACCCTTGAAATAAGAATCATCTAGCGCCTGATATAACATAAAACCAAATATTTTTCCAATTTGACTGTGTTTTCCAATTATTTGGTTGTTAAAAAAATCCTTAGATATAAGTTAATAGAAAACTATGTAATGAGGATCATATGCAAAAGGTTCAATACACAAAGCAAAAATGATAACTTATGAATGAAGTCATACCATTTCAATAGTTGAGCGGTACATGAAGTCATACCATTTCAGCAGTTGAGCGGTACATGAAGTCATACTATTTCAATAGTTGAGCGATACCTCTTCAGTACTTGGGTGCTTCTCTCTGGATCAAACAAAAGTAATCTTTCTAGGAGTTGCAATGCTAGAGCATTTGCTTTTGGAAAGTTGTAATTCTTATGTAACTAATCGTGTTTTGCCATGTGTCAAATTAAAAGTAATATTCGATTATAGATTATAAATTATAAATTTATTTAATATTTAATTATACATTTCTTTTTATTACAAGATAATAAAACTAATCATCAAATCTAAAAGCTCTTGCCTAACCCGTCGTAACCAAGTCGGGGCATCCATCGCGAGTCGGGGTAAATGAGCAAAGGCGACATTCCAATTGACAGTTAAAAATCGAGGGTAGTTGGCGGGGATTTCATGGAGAACAGAAGCAGAGTGCTGATAATCGGAGTTACTGGAAACTTAGGGCATCATTTGGCCCAAGCCAGCCTCCACTTCTCCCATCCTACCTTTGCTCTTGTCAGAGACGCTTCCTTCTCTGACCCCTACAAATTGCACAGGCTTCAGTCCCTCTCCGATGCCGGTCTCACTCTCCTCAAAGTCTCTTTTTCTCTCCCGCTCCTGCCTTATATTTCGACAATCTAGTCGCCGGATTCGTTGTGAATTTATTTATTTTTTGTTTATTAAATTTTAGGGTTCTTTGCAAGATGAAGCTAGTCTTATTCAAGCCATCAAACAAGTGGATGTGGTCATTTGTGCTGTTTCTGCTAAACAGGTCTTGGATCAGAAGCTTCTCATCCAAATTATCAAACGAGCTGGGTGCATCAAGGTCTGTACCTCTATATTCCTTTTCATTCCCTTTAGTGGTTTTATTTTGTTGTGATTCTCTCTGTTGGGGCGATGTGTTGACCACTTGGATGTGCTATGTTAATCCTTCATTGTATTAACAATCCGGACCTGCATTCTGAAAAAAAAAATCAGCATAAATTTCAAATTACTCTTGATCTCTATTGTTCGAGATTCAGATATGCAGATATATATAGTCTTTTCGGGTTTGAGGGTGCAAATGGGTCCGTTGTTTGGTTTTGTTTTTGAATGTATGTAAATTTAAAGTTAAGATTACTAATTATGCTATTCAGCTTTCGTTATTTGCCTGAGAACTTCAAAAACTCCTTTTGAAGTTCACCTTTTTAACTAGACACTTGACTTGATTGTTATTAATGTCTACACTGTATTCAAATGTAGAATTACGTCGATGTCATCCACCAGAAGCTTGATAGACTTTGAGATAGTTAAAAAAAATCCAGCTTAGCATGCTAGTGCGTGATGCAGTAACACAAATCTAATAATTCAAATCTATGAACTACTGCATTTCATTTTAAAGGAAGCTACTGATAGATGTTACTCTCCAGAGGTTTTTTCCATCAGAATTTGGGTTAGATCCAGACAAAGTTCAAATATCAGACATGGACTACAAATTCTATTCCCGGAAAGCAGAAATCCGGCGTCTTGTAGAAGCTGAAGGCATTCCACACACCTATATTTCTTGCAACTTTTATATGAGTTATTTACTTCCTTCACTTGTTCAACCTGGCTTGAAAAATCCTCCGAGGGACAGTGTCACAATATTTGGCAATGGAAATACTAAAGGTCCGTCTGTAAAAATGTAAATGATGTCCTTAATGATTATCCTTTAGAACCCCAGGGATCTGGAGGTGTGCTGCTTATTCTTTGATTTCTCTTCAGGCATCTTTGTGAAGGAAAGTGATGTTGCTGCCTTCACAATTAGTGCAGTGGATGATCCACGCACTTTGAATAAGGTGTTGTATTTGAGGCCTCCAGGAAATGTTTACTCCCTGAATGAACTGATTGAGATCTGGGAAGGTAAGATAGGAAGGAAACTTAAGAAGAATTATGTTTCGGAAGAAGAGCTGCTGAAGAAAATAGAAGGTATTTGTTAGTTTACTTGACAATGAGTTTTCTGAAAGCTTGCTTGCTCTTCTTGGCTGTTTTCAAGTAGAAAACTTGTATAGAGTAGACAAGGTCATCTTTCATTTAATAAAATAGTGCCAGAAAGAAAATGAAGAATATGATCTATAAACTGTTTGTATTTCTGTGTAAAAAATCTATGGCAGCATCGCTCAACTAGTCCGGAAAAGTGGGAGTATTTTTCTTTTATATTATGAAAAGCTGGATTATTCATAGAGCATCAACTATGAATGCCTTTGACTGAGCTCGAGTAATAATCGACTCCATTCATCTTTGATATCCTGCAAATTCTTTATACTTCCAGTTAGTTTGAGTTTTGGAGATGTGTTTCCTGTTATATCATGGGACAGGGAAACAAAAAATTAAATTTGGTTGTCTATTTCAGGCTTTCATTGTTTTTTTCCCTCTCAAATTCAGTTCTCTTCTGTTGCGTTGAATTTACATAACAAGATAATTGCTTATTGCATTTGCAGAGACTCCTTATCCCAACAACATGGAGTTAATCTTCATATATTCTGCTTTCGTTAAGGGAGATCAAACATACTTCGCTGTTGAAACGTCAAATGGCCTAGACGGTTCGAAACTGTATCCGCAACTTAAACATACTACAATCAGTGAATTTTTGGATACCTTAGTTTAAAAAACTTACAATAGCTTTCTTGAAAAGTCTTAGGCATTGATCCTTTTTTATTCCTCCCATTCTATTAAGGAAATAAACGAGTGTCCAAATTGCTGCAAAGCAGATTTCACATATATATAAGTTAACACTCTTGTCCATCTTCAACTATGGTGCTACACTGAACAATCTGACACCTGGAAAATGTTACTGTGAAAAGTAGCATGTTTGTGAAAGCTTTAATGGAAAATAGTTCCACTTTGAAATGCAACCATAAGCGTCCTTGAGTGTATTTGCAATACACACAACCCATGTTGGATGCTACTTTTTCTTGAATTAGGGGTATTATGGTAATCCATATAAGAAAGAAACGTTACACTTTTTTATGTTAGTTTTCATGATGAGATCAGTATGGAAAATGTGTTTCTTGTTTCTGTTCTGATTAGTATGGAGAGAAATAGAAATAAAAATAAATGAGAAAAATATAATTTACACCTTTAAAGTTTGACCGTTCGATAATTTATACCTATAAACTATTTCTTTAATATCAAAGACTCTTAAAGTATAAGAATTAATCATTTACACCCCTGTCATCTCATTTCTGTTAAAATCTAACAATATTTTTAATTAAACTAAAAGACTAAAAAGAATTACATTAAACTAATTAAATTGACAAAAAAATTTAAACTAATTAAAGTAATTACTTTAAATTAAACTAAAAGTCTAAAAATACTAAAAGCCTAAACTATATCCCCTTTCCCATTCCCCTTTCTTTTCGTCCTGACACCCTAACCCATCCCCCACCATTAATCCCGATTGGTCAACGCCTCCATCTCCACCGCAGTTCCGCTGTTTTCAGCTCTCAGCTTCCTCCGCGGTTCAGCTCGTCGTCCTTGTTCTCAGCGACTCACCCTACCTCCGCGACTCCTCCTTCTCATCACGCTCGGCAGTGTGTCGAAGGTATGTTTGGGGTTTTTTTCTTGAGTTTTTGTTTTTAATACCTGTTATTTAGGGGGGGTTTCGATTGTCTCTGTTTCTAATACCGTTCCCTCTTCTTCTACAAGATTTCGTTTGCTTTCTCTCTGCATAAAATCTGTAGTTGAAATATCTCTTATTTTTTGTGACTCTCTACATCAGATCTGCAACCAATTTATGTCTTATTTTTGTGTATGCTTTATTTGAACTAAATTATAGTGGTCTGGATCTGCGACCAATTTATATTAATAATCTAAATTCTAGTGGTCTGGATTGTGGTTGATAAGTATAGCTGAATTTGAACTAAATTGTAGTGGTTGATCTGTATCTCTTATAATTCGATTTCTGTGTTGATCTGTAACTGAATTTGAACTAAATTGTAGTGGTTGATATGTATCTCTTATAATTCGATTTCTGTGTTGATCTGTAGCTGAATTTGAACTCATCTTCATGTCTAAAAGTGAAGGAAAATTAGTATTATGCTTAATTCTATTTTAGTGTGCTTAATTTTGTCATCGTATAGTTAATTCAGGTTATTTTTAAGATAATATTAGGGAGAAAGGGCATGAGGGAGGGCGTTTGTAAAACAAATCGTTAGCAGCAAGCAGCTTGAGTTCATGCATGTCCTTGGTTGTTGGCAATCTCCATATTTGCAGGCTTTAAATAACTTGGAATTCAATTGTCTAAGCTATGGGAATGTTCATTTTAGTTTTATTTTGAAACATCACCACTTTAAATAGCCTGTCAAGATGATTTTTTATTTTTGTTAGAAAGCTTATTGTGTATGCTTTAATAAGATAAGTATTAATCGAACTTTGTTTTCAGGCTCTAACACATGCTAGGGTCCCCATAGTGAAGTTTATGGATCCAGTGACGAGAATCTCCTGTGATATTTGCATATTTCGATTGGTTTGATCTGTCTAGAAAGAAAGATCTAATGACAGAAGTAAACTCGCTAAAGCGGCAAAGACTTTCTCTTGCCATTTTGCTATCTAGTGCTTTTTGTTATTGTAGTCATTATATTTTCTAATTGGGAACTCATTATGTTAGTCATTATGTATCATAACCTTGCTACTTTAAGTTAAGAAGAGTCGTATCACAAAGAAACTACAATAATCTGAAGTTATAAATGAGACTTTGGAAGAACAGCCCTAGTTAACTCTATGG
Organism: Datisca glomerata; assembly: GCA_003255025.1. Taxonomy (NCBI): domain Eukaryota; kingdom Viridiplantae; phylum Streptophyta; class Magnoliopsida; order Cucurbitales; family Datiscaceae; genus Datisca; species Datisca glomerata. Next base: position 449,612 of record QANY01012693.1, on the reverse strand, counting down.
TAATATTTTGTTCAATCCAAGTGAACTCATTTAATGTGATTATCCCTAATGAATTACAAAAAAATAAGATTTTTAAGATCCAACTAACCTTGAAAATTAAAAATGGTGAGGACCAACTGAATAACTCCCATATGGGTTTCTTCCAGGTATAAGACAAGCATTTTTCCAGTTCTCATGCACAAGCACAAGGTGTGGATGTGTTGCCTTTCTTTATCTACACTGGACATATAAATATCAAATGCACCAATTTTTCATTCATCAAAATATTACTTTCATCCATCAATTAGTATCTAAAACTTCAATCTTTCAAAATATTATATCCATCAATTAGTACGTAAGAGTTCATCTTACAAAATGTTACATCTATGAACAAGAAGACCTAAATCGACAAAACAATATAAGTTTAAACAGATGGTCCAGTTGTATTTTCACCTCTTTTTGAACACATAATCAAAGCCTCACTTCATTGCATACTCCTTCAATACTTTCTTGAAGACTTTGTGTGAACCAAATATCATACCCTTATGCAAATCAATTGGTTTCGTAAACCCTATATCGTCATGAAATTTAAGATAACGATGACGCGCACCATCCTCATCACTAGATGAATGGGCACTCTTGACATTATCACTATCAGCATAATCTGAAACTACATCTATGAGCTTAAAACTATCATCATCATCATTATCATCAGAATCATTCCCAGACTCATCACCATACCCATCCTCATTAATAACATAATTTATGTCATTCACATTATCATCCTCATTAATACCTTCATTTGTGCATCAATCAAATTAGGAGGGGCAGGTAGTGCTAGTGGAGGACTTGAATCAACATCATCCACCTTATGCTCTACATATACTTGAACTACCTTATGCTCACTTATGTATATGTCATCCAACAACTTCAAAATATCTCTATCATGCAAAATTAACCTCAGGCCATCAAAGCTGTCCCCTTCAAATTTGGACCAAACATCTTTAACATTCAAATAACCTAAAGATCATGTCATTTCATAGATGTCACCAATAGAAAAGTAATCGGGATCGTACGATTGCACAATAACATCTCCACCATCATACCTAGTGACTGGAGCATAAAAGAAATTACCTCCATGTTAAAACTCTAATTTATATGATCCATACTCCTAAAAAATACAAAAAATAAATGCACAAAGTTTTCAACAACACATCTAAATAAACTAGGTTACACATGACTCACTCACATTTAATGCAGTAAAACATACTCACATCACATTTAGACCATTTAAAATAATCTATTATTTTTTTCACACAAACCAAAGTCTCACATACCATGGACCACTTAACTTAATCTATTATTTTTTTTACACATATCAAAGCATCGCCTCACATATTATGGACCACTTGTAGTAATCTAAACAAAAATCCATGTTATTTGTAATCAAACAAAAGTTCAATAAACTTCGAAAAACTTCATAACAAAAAAAAATATCAATAAACTTCAGAAACAAAATCTCCAAATATACATTTGAAAACCCACTTAAATATATGGTATTAGAATAAAAAAATCAGAAAACAAAACCCTCAAATATACATTCGACAAAACTGCCCGAGCATGAAAGAGAGATGAGTCGTGAGAACAGAGGATGGCGGCTGAGTCGCGAAGGACGCTGAACGATAAGAATGCAAACCACTAAGCCGCGGCAGAGGTGGGAGTGATATGGTGATTTGACATGTCGAGATTGAATGTGGGGGGGGGGGGGNGGGGGGGGGGGGGGAGGCGTCGGGTTATCGGGACTGAGAAGGGAAATAAGGGGAAGTGAGATTAGGTTTTTTGGGTTTTTTTAGTTGTGGGGATTTTTAGTCGTTTGTCTTTTAATTTATTTTTAAGTAATTAGTTTAATTAGTGTTTTTAATAATTAATATTTTTAATTTCAATAATTAAAGAAAAAATTATTAGATTTTAACGAAAGTTAGATGATGGAGATATAAATAATTAATTCTCATATTTTAAGGGTGTTTGATATTAAATAAATAATTTACTGATGTAAATTATTGAATTGTCAAATTTTTAGAATATTAATTATATTTTCCCAAAATAAATTCCAGCAATTTTCTAATTTTCCTGCATTTTTACATAATTTCCATCCCATTTATTTTAATTTTTCTTTCCTTCATAAACCAATATGTATTCAACTGTCAGTTGACTGTTCTATATTAAACCCACGTGTAAGAACTTGATGAAAGTGAAACTATGAAAAGAGCAGCTAATTCTTGACTTTGACTTCCTATAAGATTTTGATCGGATTTCTCGCAAAAATTATAGATGGTGAGCTAAAATAAAAAAGTGAAAATTCAAGATGTGAATGGAGAAATTATTCAAACTAACAGTATGATGTGATGATTTTATTGAATTAAAAATGAATGATTAAGATAAATTTTTATTTAAAAAATAAAAATAGAATTGTTTTTCTTTCATTTTAAATAAATCAAAATCATTTTCAAGAAATTTAAATAATATAAATTTATAATCACATTGGCCGACAGACACAGCAATCTAAGTAGATGTGACAGACTTCTAGTCGACATATAATTATAGGTAGGACCTAATTAGCTGACGAAGTTCATTTTCAATTAGTGAAGTTCTGTTAAAATTACAAGATTTCATATGCACTACGCAGGACGCCACTATGTCGATATATTTTGTTCGTGTATTACTCGTTATTTTAACATCTAAGAAATCTATGTTAAAATTTATTATTTAGACGACGGATCAGAAATTCTATATACTGAGTTATATTTTTAAGATCTTATATTTTAAAGTATTTTTTTGGTACTCTGTTATGATATTAATTCTTTAATAATTTTCTTGTCAATCCCACCTCAGAATCTGTTTATAAATGAAAGATGGTTGTGACTTGTGAGTTTTGATACCTTCTTCAATTATTTATCCATTTTAGCATATATATAATTGATTAAACAAATTGACAAACAATAATTGTTAGATGATACATGATGGTAGAAAATAACCTATTACTCATTCAATTCATATTACTAATTCTATTAAAATAATCTAATTTGAGGTGTTTGAGTATATATGTAAAGAGAGAAATGTGGAGGTTTGGAGTATTTGGAGTGTTTGGGGTAAAAGAGGGTGTAAATTTATAAAACAAGCATTAAAAAGGAAAAAGAATGGAGATTTCAACTTGGGTTGTTTATAAGATAAGTAGACTTCAAATATATTCGATAGGGCCATAATAAAAATTAGTAGGGTCACGTAAGCCTAATAAAATATCATGATCCTGAAATCACGTCTAATTCCGTTTCGAACTTAAATTTCGAGATTTTGAAATATAGATTGATTATTTTAGTTGGGTTAGGATTTTTGTCCAGCTCGAACCCATCTCGGCATACCCACGCGGGTCCGTACCGCAGTCCCACATTGCACCAACACTGTCTGGCAGTGTTGCACCAAAACTGCCAACACTACTGCACCAACACTGCCTCGCTAGTGTTGCGGTCCCATCCCGTCACAAAGGCCTGTCCAGGGACTCGTTCCAAGTTCTGAGCTCGTTATCCTAGCCCAAAACGAGGTTTTTATTTTGGGACGAGACGATCTCATCTCTTTAACTAATCAACATCTCGAAACAGATCCAAAAATGTCTCGTCTCGTTGATGATGTCTTTGGCCACGTGAGGTCGTTGAGTATAAGATGATTCTGCCTTGTGTTTAGACACATTTTCTCAAATGAACGTTGAACTTACTTATTTAACTTCATTGTTGATTTTGAAGAGACATAATTTATTATTAAGTCTACGTATTTTTATTAAAATATGTCAATTTATTTTAATTATTTCTAAATATGAGTTTGATTGTTCAATGTCAATTACGACAATTTGGTAACCTACAAAATTATTTTAACATGTGTAATGCTGATACTCTTTGACTAGTCAACATAAATAAAGGTGAATGGCCTAAAGGTGGGCTCGGATGGTACGTGGCTCAAATTAATAAGATTAATTTTTAGAGATATAATGTACATGTCTCAGACTCTTTGTTATGATTGTTTCCGTTTTTCAATTCTGACATAGTTGAGGTGGAGATATTCAACTACCGGTGATTCATTGCAACGTTTAGAAATAAATACTAAGAAAATGTAACATAAGTAATAAATACAATATGCAGAAAATGTAATATTATCTTTGTAATATAAAAAAATATATGTTACCTTAATTAAACCACCACTAAATGAATCTGGTCATCATAATGGACAGGTTCAGCCCTACAACTAAAAAAAATAATGAAGAGAGAGAAAAAACAGGTATGAGAAATCAACTTTTTGATAAAGACCAATCAGGTAAGGATATCCTTTTTATCGCTGGCTAATCATGTCGTTCATAAAAATTAAACTTAAATTAACATTTATTTATTTCAAATAAGTAATTCTTATTCACCTAACGACAAGTCGAGTGTATTATTTTATTCTTTTAACTTAAAAGTATCGGAGACCACCGACTTAATTAAGAAATATTTTCTTTACAAAAAAATAAAACACTTTAATGGGTGTTTTCTTAATGATTTTTTTTATTTAACAACAATGAAAGTGACATAATGTGTTAACATTGATATGACACATTTATTAATCAATTAATATTTAATTTATGATTTGATCGTTTTAAAATTGATAAGTTAATAATTTATCACTCAATAAAATAATATGTTAAATTAATATGAATAAGAAATTATTTGATTAATTTAAATTTAATTTATAATGACTAAATACTATTTTTTAATCTCTTTCCTCCATATTATTTTCATAATATTGGTGTATTTAATAATTCACAACATTCTTCCATGATTTAATGTAAATAACCCTTCAAATAAGTATGAAATATACCGGTTAACAACTGAAAACACACCCAAAGAATTACAATTTTCACAATAAAAAATTTAATTTCTTTCTTAATTATTTATTTATCACTTATAAATTGATATTTTGTTGGAAACTAATAATAGTGCTATGCTAATGCAACTTAGAATTTTTATTTATTAGTTCATTTTACCCTGAGTGTGACGGGATAGAGAACTTTCTTTCTCTTCCCATTTTGTACTTCTTTTCTAGTGAAAGAGAAAATTTCTAATACTCGTGCTTTTGCATTTTTTAAATTCTAGTTTCCAAGAGACTCGCTATTTTGTTTAAAATATGAATAATAGAATATTATATTTTAATATAAGGTTAATATCATATAACTTTCCTATAGTTTTTTTTCAAAATCAACTTACCCTCCTATACTTTATCTTCTTCTCTCACTACAAGAAAAACGATTTATGACGGTGATTTTCTTCGTCTATGACGACAGTTTTAACCGCTACCAAAAAGATTTGCGGTGGTTTTGGAACCACCGCCTTATTCACCGCCACAAAGATTTTTGACAACATTTTCCAACCGCCGGAGGATCGCAGACAAAAGGGGGTCTTTTCCAGCTGGTTTCTTTCTCTTTGCCGGTAGTTTTAAACCCCCGCTCTAGGCTACCAAACAGCCACTCACTAAAAGAAAAAACACCTATTGCGACGATTTTAAACCACCGGAAAAGGTCTAATAATATTAAAAAAAATAGCGGCGGTTTACATAACCGCCGCAAAAGTTATCATATTAAAAAAATTGGGTTGTTTAATAACAACATAAAACACTAGCTTAATAGCAATTCCAATATCATTTGTCATTATCCTATCCATATACAAGTATTCAATTGAAAAAAAGTATGATGAAAACATAAGAACACTTTTCTGTAACTTATGGAAAAAAACAGAATAAATATATTAAGTATAAATCTCAATAGATTCAATTGAAAATAGAAACAAAAAAATACAAATTTGATTGATCAACTTTATAAGCAGACAATAAACTAAATTCAATTATTATACTTGAAAAGAGATTAACAAGGGATTTGAGAAAGTGAATCACTCCATCACATGAATGGGTGCTTTGATCAACTCTAGAACAAGCTCCACCAGTAGTGTCAAGCACAGACAGCCGGGACATATGCAACTAAACAACAATCTGCGCTTCCAAAATTTCACCAAGAAAAGCCCCATCAGATTCATAGTAAAAAACATATAATCGAACAAATTGAAGAAAATTAAAAACACCTAAAAGCTAAAAATTAAAGAAATATTAATGGGTAATTGAAAATTTTACTCGGGGATCCACACAATAACACATTTGAAAGGGCTTACTCAAGTTAACAAGAAGTTATGATATATTAGGAAGTATTGAAAAAGTGAAATAGATAAGAACATAAGAGATGGTCATACTATATCTATACATAACTCAACTAAGAATCAGCCAACTAAACAAGTTGAATATACATTGAAGAATGAAGAGAAGTTAACACAATGGATATAGAAGCGCTATGAATTTTTAGAAGAATTACTATGAATTTGACCAAATTTCCAACTTTAAACATTCATGGATATAGAAGTGCTTCACCTTTTTCACAAACTCTCAAATTTGAACATTCCCGGATATAAAAGTGCTTCAATTTTCTCACAAATTTCCAACTTTAAACACTACAAACACTAAGCTAGTTACACAATCCATAAAAATGACAGAAGTTTTGTTGTTGTTGTAGACAGAAGTTTTGTTACTCACATGTCTCCCCTTTTACGATAGCCAGTTACAATGCATGTACAATCTCCTACAAAACATAGAAAAGCATAACATGATCACTTAGTGTTACAATTTCTCTAAATCTCATAACAAAGTAAAGCAAAATATGAACAGCCACAATTTCTCTAAATCTCAGACAAAAAAATCTAAATCCTTCAGAATAAAATTAATCTTAATTTAGGATTCAAACATTTATCAAACGAACTTCAAAAGTAAATATGATGGAATTAATCAAATTAATATTAGAGGAATTTAGGAGTTTTACTCACTTATTTCTCCAGCTTCAATCTCCACCTCCACCGAATAATCTGAAACCGATGAAGCTCTCCGCGAGTTTACTCTTCCATTCATAGTTCATTAAAATTAGTAAAATAAATTATTACAGTTGATAAATATTTATCCATTTCAAGTCCTAACCAAATCTTCTTCTCTAGTATTTCTGAGTATACTCAACAACAATATCCATGTGAATTAGATGAAGTACAAAGCAAAAGGTAGACCAAATCAATGAAATGAATAGCTCAAAATTGCAGGAAACAAGATAGATAGAGAAAGAGAGAACAGAAATAAGACAGAGAAATAAAGACTCACCGGCATCAATAAATGACTAGGATGACCGAAGATCTATGACGGGGAAGTGACAAGCGACCAGATCTGAGCTTCGTATACGAATCACCTGAGAATCGCCTAAGAATTGCTAAGAAAATGAGAGAAAACGAGAGGAAAAGGTGAAAGAGAAAGAGTGAATTTGTGAGTTGGGGGCTAGTGATTTAAGCTATTTTTACCGGCAGTTCTAAACCGCTGCTAATATCCTAAAACCACCGCTAATAAGACTTTTACAAGTGCTAAAGGTAATGAAATATGACTATTTAGCGACAGTTCTCAAAAACTGTCTCTAAAATTTATATTTCTATGACCTTTAGCGGCGGTTTTACTATAACCGCCGCTTAAAGGTCACGAAATATGATTTTAACGGCGTTTTAAAACCGCCACCTAAAGTTCACTATTTAACGGCGGTTTTTAAAAATCGGCGGTAAAACTTTTACCGCATTTTTTTTGCGGCGGTTGTAGCAACTGTGGTCGTTGAACCGCCGTGAAATATCATTTTTCTTGTAGTATCTATTGGTTTTTCAATTTTCTCCATCCATCAAATGACCATTAATTCGACACATGTATGACACATGCCTTATTTTTTTCTCAATTTTACCATTTTCTTCAACCTTATAAGCTACCAATTCTCATTTTTTTTTCATCCAAAATCTACCACAATTGCATCTTCATCTTCTTAAGGTCCACTTTTAGTTTACATCAATAATTTTTATTTTTCTCATTCATTAATAAATTGGGCTATTTTTTCTAATTGATTTCCTAGCAAATTTTTACAGTTTTAATTTTGTCAAAAATGACCTCACTAATCAGTGCTTTTATTTTTTCTAATTGGAAGAGATATTTTTATGATGGTTTTTCAGTAGCTTTTTTGGTCATTATTAGTTTGGGAAACCATGTTAGATGTCTTGTGATAATTCTTGTGCTCACCAAAAGTACACAATAGTACGCCTTTGATATAACCCTCTTGCCATCTTATTTATTGAACTTATGTACTAAATAAGTGTAACATCTATCATGCTTCTTTGTCTATCACACCCAACTTGTTCTCTCCTATGCATGAAAAATTATACAACAACTAAACATGTGTTCTGGTGCTTAATTATATTTAGGTCACAAGAACATTTACTGAATGCACTCTTCATTTTACTAAACATAGAGCTTATATTTGGAATACATAGCAGCGAAGCTGGTGTGAACTAGAAACCTTTCATGGGTTACGCCACAACAGCAGCTACGAGGGAAGGCCACATTGAGATTCTTGAGATTTTACTTAGATTTGGAGCGTCTCAGGCGGCTTGTGAGGAGACTCTGTTGGAGTCAATCTATCATGGACGTGCAAGACTCGCAGAGCTACTCATGGGGCCTGATTTGATCCGTCCCCATGCCGCCATACACTCTTGACATTGCATGTCGCATAGGACTTACTGATTCGTGGATCTGACCCCATATTATCATTAGTGCTTATGTTTTTAGATAACAAAGCATTCTTAACCCTCTAGAAACTGAAACATTACTTGATGAAGTCATTTTCGATAAAAGAAAAACTGTAAAAATTTGCTAGAAAATCAATTAGAAAAAATAGCTCAATTTATTCATGAAAGAGAATAATAAAGTTGATTTATGAAAATCGAAAATGAACTTTAATGAGATGAACATGCAAATATGGATGATTTTAGATGAAAAAAATATGAAAATGGATAGCTTATAAGGTTGAAGAAATGAAAAAAAAAATGAAAATGGATAGTTGATTTAATGAGTTGATTTTGATGGATAAAAAAAATTGAAAGGACAATAAAAAATAGGATAAAGTTTAGGGGTGTAAATAAATTTTAAAACAAAATATAGAGAGATTTTATGATATTAACCATTTAATACATGTCAACAAATTATATAAAGAATAATATAGAGTTTTAAGTACAAGGACAAAGAGTACTGAAAATCTTTCTCCTCATAAGGTATTATTAGTATTGTAAGATTTTTTTTAGTACTAATAGAATCTTCCTTATTTTGGATAAAGTTTTTCCCGCCTCACAAAATGAATCTGGACGGTTTCTCTGACCACCAACAAACCCAGCATGATGCGAACCTCATCACACCTACCAGCGACCGGCCCCAAGATAATTCGCGCACTATTAAGGGCATTCTAGTAACTGCATGTTTTAACCGTCTATAAATTGGGGCCCTTTTTCGTAATGCAACCGCACACTATTATTGCTTTGCTATTACTTTTCCTCTCTGAACCTCTTTACCTTCTTTGACAAAAAAATCTCTTTACCTTCTCTTTGTAACGCTTTCATTGCCGTCTGATTTTTCGCCGGAAAACTTATTCCTATGGCTACTAAAAGCAAGATTTTATTCATCGGAGGGACGGGTTATATTGGCAAATTCATTGTGGAAGCGAGCGCCAAGACCGGTCATCCTACCTATGCTCTGGTCCGAGAGTCTACTGTCTCTAGCCCTTCCAAGTCTCAGATCATCAACAATTTCAAGAGCTTGGGGGTTAACCTTGTCTTTGTACGTTCACACTATTTTCCTTGCTTTTGGAATTTCGTTTTTCTATAATTTCTGTTTGTTTGCCGAGAAGGTTGATGAAAATGTTGGTAACAATTCGTTTGCTAACTTTTGAACGCATGCGGTAAATGCCTAGAAAAATAGGCGGAATGGTTAAAATGCTTGACGTATCATTCTCTAGTAGTGAAATGATAGAGGAAACATCATACTCCGGTCTACTATCTTTATAAGCATATTATCTTCCATTTTATCGTTTAAATTAAATAAAGGACATTCTCCAGAATTTAAGCATGTAGAGAGTTTACGCCGTGCATCTGACAAGCTGTTTATGATCTGGTTTTATTGATGATCGCGGCAGGGCGATCTCTACGATCATGAGAGTCTGGTTAAGGCAATAAAGCAGGTGGATGTCGTCATATCAACCGTTGGTCATGGTCAGTTAGTGGATCAAGATAAGATCGTATCTGCTATAAAAGAAGCTGGCAATGTTAAGGTATTAGTAGCTTCCAATTTTCAATTATGCATGTCTATTTCTGTTAAGACTGCTTACAAATATTTGAGGGATATGAGTGACTATGTTTCTAATGGATTTTGATGGATTTGCAGAGATTTTTCCCATCGGAGTTTGGAAATGATGTGGATCGCGTTCATGCGGTTGAGCCGGCAAAAACAGCGTTTGCCATTAAGGCTAAAATTCGCCGAGCTGTTGAGGCCGAGGGGATCCCTTTCACCTATGTTTCTTCCAACTTCTTTGCTGGATATTTCCTTCCTAATTTGGCACAGGCTGGAGCCCCAGCTCCACCTAGAGACAAAGTTGTAATTCTAGGGGATGGGAATCCAAAAGGTAATAATCATTTTTGGTTCCAGAGTTTATAATATTGAAGACTGTTATATAGAAACGTATTTTTTAAGTGGAAGAAATTATTCCAAACAGCGATATTTTAAAAAAAATATAACATCTTGGTTGACGTGGTTGCATAACTAAATTTCTTGGTACTTGCCCCTTACTTATATCTTTATTTATTTATTATTATTTTTTATAATAATATATATTTCACTCCTTTTCTAATGTAAACTCTGCTCTGTATGGCATATTGTTTAAATGGATCTTTCTGTAGGAAATATACAGGAATTTCTGTTCTTTCAATGAATAACAATATGCCAGGCAGCATACACATTTTATGGGAAGATGAATTTGTAATAGCAATTTACACCAATTTTATTCTGCTTCCTTTTGATTCGCAGCGATCTTCAACAAGGAAGAAGACATTGGTACCTATACTATTAGAGCAGTTGATGATCCAAGAACCTTGAATAAAGTCGTATACGTCAGACCCTCTGGTAATATCTACTCATTCAATGACCTTGTGTCCCTCTGGGAGAAAAAGATTGGCAAAACTCTTGAAAGGGAATATGTTCCAGAGGAGCAACTCCTGAAAAATATTCAAGGTTAGTGCAAAACTATTGTAGATGGTTTTGGATCTATTCATTTATAAATCACTGTATTGATCCCATCATTGAATAATAAGTCTCATTAAATTGGTTTGGTTGTTTTTATAATCTGAATTTTGCAGAGTCCCCAGTTCCAATTAACGTCCTATTAGCAATTGGACACTCTGTGTTTGTGAAGGGAGATCATACAAACTTTGAGATCGAACCATCATTTGGAGTAGAAGCTTCAGAACTCTACCCAGATGTCAAGTACACAACAGTGGACGAGTTCCTTGATCAGTTTGTCTAAAAAACTCAAGATCTTATACACATCCTATCCATAGGCTTTTTAATCTATCATGACCTTAATTAAATAATTAGGCATTTGTTGTCTATTGTCGCCCTTTATTTGGCCTTTTACAGTGTGCCATGTTACTTCTAATTGAAAAAAAAAGTTCGCGGGTATGAATGAAATTTTGCAACTTTTTTAATTTTTATCAACAGTTTGAGGTAAACTTTTTTCTTGAAAAAAAGGAAAAGAAAAAGCTTGAGAAATGAAGAGACAAACTCCTCACAACAATGTTTAAGTACATGAACCATTGGTAATTCTGTAAAGAAGATGAAAGATTCATTAAGAGATGTTTAAGTACATGAACCGGTCGCAGAAACTCTTTAGTTAGCAAGTTGAATTATTTCCCAACGAAAAAAGATATCATGCCCTGCCCACGCATTTGTAAAACTGAAAAAACGGATGTTTCTTCCTTTATGAAAGACAATGAAAAAGAGATGAAACGAAAGTAGTGATAACATCTTAACGCCATAGTTAACGTAATGTAACACCCTCCGGCGTAAAGATTATAATATTCCTTCTCACTGGACAAAAGAAAACATTATCGATGGTTCAAACAAGCAATAGTGCTTTGAGGACCAACTCTGAAAGTTTTTAACTTTTGATGACCGTCAAATCTCAGAAGCAAGATTACAGTAATGTTTCACTTCACTCTCAACACCTATAAAGGAGAAGATAAAGTAGGGAACTCATGAGAGAGGGTGGTGGATTTTTATCACCCGAAACGGGAACTCATGAGAGAGGGTGGTTGGTTTTTATCACCCGAAACTTAAGGTACTGAGGAAGTAGAAGAGAGCAACATAATAAATAAGTTTGTAGTTTGTTGCATGAATTAATAAATGTCATTATCTCCTTTTTCTCATAGTTAGTTCGGGTTGCTAGGGGTAGCTGGAGAAAGTATGGACCGAAGTCGTCCCTCCAACGAGGTGTTGTCTTGGAATAACCTTCGGCCATACGCCTCTCCTATTAGTTTGATAAAGGTACGGAGTGACAGGTGGTGACGTTTAGTGTTAGGATAGCATGTCATCGTAAGACAACATACATTATCGTCCTTTGTTAGAACGTTTAATACTCCTAATGACACCATGACACGGTTAGGTTGATTTACTCATTGATGCCTTGGTTTCTGATTGGTCGAATCACAATTAATGTCTATGACACTTCGTCCTCTCAACATGGTTCACGCCTTAGCTAAGTTTGAGGGAGGTAGGAACTTTTCCCGTCTAAGGATTCCCCTTTTATCTGAGTGACTTTTTTCGCTTCTTGAACTTGAGCAAAACATGAAGTTCGTCGATCCACAATCCCGGTCCTTAGTTTCATGGGGATGAGCTCGTCCTCACCCATGCGCTTAAGGGCGACGCTCGTCCTCAATTTCATGGGGACGAGCTCATCCTTGGCCTTGAGGATGGCGCTCGCCTTCCATTTTATAGGGACATTGTCCTCGGTGATTTCGCTAGGAAGAGAGGCAATCTGGTGCTCCTCGGATTCAGTGGATTCATGTCCAAGACAATGCTCATCAAATGGTGTTCTTCGGCCTCGTCCTTCTGTGCTACTTGGCCTCATCCGTTGGCTTCGCCTTCGACGAAACAGTGCTTATCCCTTGGTGTTCATCGCCTCATCGTGACCTTGATGAGCTCTTCCTTGGCATTTTACCTCTGACAAGCGTCCTTGACAACTTTTTGTCTTCAACCAAGTTTGCCACTTCGGTTCTCAAGATTCAATCTTATATTATGTCGCCTTAGGTCATTCAATTTTGGTCCTCAAGGGTTAACTGATATGATGTCACCTTAAGTCGTTCCATTTCGGTCCTCAAAGTTCATCTTATATGTGTCTTCTTAGGTCGTTCCATTTCGGTCCTCAAGGTTCATCTTATATGATACTCCATAGGTCATTCCAAGTGAGATCAATTAATCACATCATCTTATATGATGCTCCTTGGGTCGTTCCAAGTGAGATCAATTCTAATCACATCGGATGTTACCTAATATATGCACGTACGAAACGTCACTACGCCATCCAGAACCCTCTAAAAAGTATTCTGGACTGCAAGCAATTAGATGATCGCTATTCTTATTCTAAAATAATAATGAGTTCTTTGGAAGAATTTCGGGTGATCACGATGTTAACTATATGAACTCATTTACGATTCATCCTCAACTTTGGCAAAAAACAGTCACCCAACAATATTCAACATTATATAAAATTAACAGAACAAAATTAAATTGAGACAAATAAAACTCAAAAGTTGGCATTTCTAAACTAAAATTGACCACTTCAGTCACGCTTGCCCATCTGTTTACCTTTGTTTCCCATTTTTCCTCCTCCTTTCTTTGCAGAACCCTTTGCAGATCCCTTGTCTATCTTATATTTGCTGTTCTTCCCCTTCTTTCCCGTTCCCTGCTTCCTAGCATCCTTTTTCATACGTCTATCAACGAGTAGTTTACCCTTGCCAGCCCTGACTTGCACTCCTTTCTTTGCTACCACATATTCCTTTTGAGGCCTTTTAGGAGTTGCCTTCTTATAAAGTTGTTCAATCATCCTACCCTTTGAACGATCAGATATATCTGCCTGGTCAGATATGGCATTTGCCTTCTTTCGGACCTTCTCAAGCTTCTTCATTGCAACCCTCTTCTTCCTGGCTTTGGCCTCTGCAACCTTCTTCGCAGGACGAGCATCTATTTCTTTAAATTGTGCTCTTATTGCAGCAATCTCTTCTTTACTTACAGGCTTAACTGGTATACGATGCTTCTTCTCCTCATCAATAAACCACTTGGGTAAGCCTTCATCATCAAACATGTATTTGTTATAGGCATCATCAAATATCTGCTCTCTTTGCTTTTTCCTAAGCATCTTCTTTGCACAAGCTAACACCTCGGCTTTGGCATCTACATCTTCATCCTCCGAGTCTTCCGAGGATGAGTCACTTGAATCTGTAACTGGGGCCGGGACTACCTCGAAGTCATCATCTCCCTTTGAAGCTTTGTTTTGAGAGGGTCCGGTTTTGGAATCGTTACGTTTTGGTTTATCCTTGGGCTTCTCGGGAATTGTAGGCTTTTTGTCTGGTTTATCAATCTGCATTTCATCTTCACTGTCAGACCTTCCCAAGTCTCCTTCCTCAACAGCTTCAGCAAATATATCTTGACTGAACCACTTGTTAGTAATCTCATCTTGAGTTGGAATTTCCCCTTCATCAAGTGGAACCATCAGAGGGTTTTTCTCCTGATCAGCTTGAATGTTATCTGAATCATAATCAGATTGAATTGTATCATCACCATCACCATCCTGCAAAGACTCACGCATAAGCAGGAATAATTTTTTTTATAGAAAAACTGGAAAAGGGAAAAAAATGCACCAAAAAAGTTACAATCGATTACAACCATAACACATTCCAATTGTCAAAAAAGAAGACCAAGGAGTATCTTTATAAAAACTTCCTAATTGATGACCACGAGGAAGCCAATAAAATAACTTTCTTCCATAAAACTCAGCAGAATATTATCAGCAACAAATGCTTCTATAGCAGAATGTTTTTATGAGTAGCTTCTATGCAAAAAAAAAATGAAACTTTATATAAAAATGTTTGAGCCAGATAGGCATGAAATCACCCACAACCATGCCCCTACATGAGAACAAGCAACCTTTCAACCATGCCCCTACATGAGAACAAGCAACCTTTGACGTAGGCATATATATACGCGAAACAATAGTTTAAGATCAAACCTCAAAACCATAAGAAATATATGGCTGAAAATCAAGAATGCATTTAAAAAAAATAGCAGGATCCATGCAATATTCTACCATGAAATTCATTTCAGTGATAAACCCAAGAACTGAAACAGATTCTTACCCCCAGCAGTTGGGCATCATCAGAATAGGAATTTTTAATACGCTTCCGTTGTTTCGAACTTCCCTCCTTTCTGGCCGCATACCGTTCATACGCCTGATCTAGAAATTCTTCCATTTGTTTGTCATACCTAGCAGCGAATAAAATAATCATGCAGCATTAGAACATTTTACTTGATTATAAAAACATGAATTATAACATCTATAGATAGATTCAAGCTAAACTACACAGCATGTAAGAGAAAAATATAATGGATAACCTCTTTCGTTCTTCCTCAGAATCAACATCACTAGAGGACGCATCCTGACCTTCCTCGTTAATCTCACCCTTTTCATGGTCACCATTTTCATCATTGTATTCAGTAGAATCAACAGTGGCCAGATCTTTCTTACCCTGAAAGATCATAAATAACCAACATAGAAAATCATATTCCCATTAGGATCTAAAGACAATCTCTAGGTAAGATCCTAAGCTAGTTGCCTATCAAATTCAGGATATAATTTATGAAGAATATCAATTTCCAAATCTAATGTTATTCTATCTGAAAGTCCAATTACTACTTACTACGGTTTCTCAAAATAATAAATTCTGAAGTGATATTATGTGTGTATGATTGTTTAGACTATGTACCCAAAAGAAGAGGAGAATGGAAAAGACAAAATAAAAAAATAAAAATAAAATTGTTCACGCCATAAGATCTCAAATTTTTTTGTTAAAAAGGAGATTGCAGGAGTGTGGAGAGTACAATGAGGTGAACATACCTTGATGGTAGAAAGAGAGAAAAGTTCATCATCAATATAACCATCTTCCATGACATCTAGTTGCATCCCAGTTGCTTTCCGTGCCTTATCCTAGAAGATTTAAAAACAGAGATGTCGAATCAATCATCAAACAGCAAGTATAAAGAAATGAAAGCATCCCATGATATATGATGATGGAGAAAAAAATCGTAAAAAGGAACTCATCCACTTCTTTCGAATTGGAAGGCTCATCCATGATAAACTTTTCAAGATAAACAAAAAACTCTAGAAACTAAAATGTTTTTTCTTCAATTAATAGTGAGTGACAGAGCAATAATAAATGTGGACAAATATATTGAATTGTCAATAACAAATTATATAAATTAGGAATAGAGGGAATTTAATGACTTAAAGTTAAAGAATTCCATTTGACTGCTATGCAATATTAGAGAGAGAGGGGGGCGGAGGCAGAGAGAGGAGAGAGAGAGGAAGAGACAGACTCGTGAGCAAGACCACAAACCTTTGCTCGCCTTTTTGCCAGAAGCTTCTTAGTTCTTTTCTTCTTTCGCTCCATAGCATATGTCAGCTCCTCCATCTCATTAAGTATTTTATCATCTTCATCCTCCTTAATTTCATTTTCAGCAACTGCGGGAGTAGTAGTGGCCTTCTGATTAGGAGACAAGGACTTCCTTATGTGCATCCGCCACCTACAAGACAAGACAAACATTAATCCATATAAAGTAATATCAACAGACTCTGCATGATGAGCCAAAGCATCTAATCAAAGTTAGAGATGTTATGCATGTCCACTACATTTTATTGTATAAGCCGTTCGCTCCATCACTGAAACATAAATGACTGCGGGGCACCAAACATCACCAAACTGGATAATCACATCGCCAGTGCTACATATAAATCAAAACTCCATTCCTATATTCTTCGAGCAAAGTGAAGGATGGGATAAGGAGAACCAATACTTAGTTCAACACAATCAAAGGCTCGCTAGAATCAATACAAGTTAGGGGGAGTTCCATCTCCAAGAAAAAACAAGGAAATGTGAGCCTGATATTTGTGTGCAGGCAACATGCTCAAGAAACAGGCAGTCAACCATGAAAGGCGTACATGAAACTGGTTAATTTTTCACGGAGGGGAGAAATATCAAGGGTTGGAGTGTAACTCACTTCAAAAGATGCTTAAAGTCTTGCTTCCCCAACACACGTAGATCATCGCAGAGACATTTAACCTGCAAAAAAAGAGAATTTGAAGTAGATAAGCTTCAAACATTCTCCTACTGATTTGAACTGTCAATGAATACCAAAGAATAAGATGGAAACTACCTCTTCTGTTGTTAAATCATGATTCTTAATAGGCAAACATGCAGGATCATCGAATGTAATGCAAGTAACAGAACCTAGGATCTCCAGAGGAGAATCAGACCAAATGAAATCAGCAGCAGAAGACACTTTCCTCAAAGTCACATCTCCATCTTCGTACCTGTAAATAAAATCTATTATTAGAAACAACCTACTTAAAAGGTTATATTTCAGGAAGACAGACGACCAGCAAATTTTTAATACGGTAGGAGAGATATACAAATATATAGAGATTCAGGAAACAAACACTAAAAAGTAGATGTTTTCTATCTATTTCGGACCACAATGAACAAGTCACACTGAAAGTTCCATGTCCGTGTAAATGAGTAAAACCAAGAAGGATTTATTTTAAATTTGAAGAATAGAAATACTTAAAATAAAGAACACAATACGCAGATAACATATTGTAAGGAGGACACTCAGTTCGCAATCATGGAGAAGATTTACCCATCACGGTGTCTCTTTTGCTTTGTTCCCCTAAGTACATCCACAACCTACAACATGGTCTAAAGATTAGTAAAGATCAATGGAGAACACATGAAGAGATATTTCACTTTCTTCATATTGTTTTTTCAAACAAACAACCTTCCTTTGAGGTTCTACGGATCCCTGGAATAAATGCTTCACATCAAGTAGACGTGGATCAATCTTTGCAGGGGCCTTGTATCTAAGACCTAAAACATATATCTCTGCAGACGCCAAACGACTAGCCGCTGGTTTGTCCACCACAACCTTTTCAAATAACTGAAAAGCCATAACCAAGATTAACAGGTTCAGCTTATCTCCAAAATACCAATATGACCAATGGGAATGAAAAACTAATGAATGTCAATGAGCAACCTGCTTAAGGCAATAGAGGACAGAACCATAGTCTTGTGACCTGAAGACCTAGAACATGAAAATATATAAGCAATCAGTATTCAACCAACATAATTATTGAGACAAAATAAATCCCACGAAGCACTCCAAATAAAAACTAAAAAGATCACTACTCGCAATACATATGTAAATAAACAAGATGGTGAATGCTTTTTGAATAAAATTTATTTCAATGGAGTAGCTTTTCTATAGCGTCTTCTATGAATTTGCTCTGTGGAAGATTTATATGGCTTGTCAAGCAGTATACTTGGTTGGTGTGGTACCTAACAACTATCCAAAGTATACAGACCACCAACAACAAAAACTACATTCCAACCCTCCATAAACAAGGTTACCGGCGATCTAAACAAATAGCAATACCAACGCCACTCTTGTGAACAAATAATTGAGAACAAATAGGATACGAGGCCATACTTTGGTTACAAATGTACCCTTTGGAGCCAATAACTGGGTAGCCAACTTCACGGAATCAATAACCAACGAATTTTGGCTCATAGCTTCCTGCGCCCACGCTCCACCGACATTCGGCGACCCGTCGTGCAAGATCAAATCGAAAGCCACGCACCCTTTCTCACTCATAATCTTCTTTAACCTCGCCTTGCATTCGGGCTTCGTGATATCTTGCTCAATAGCGATTGCGCCACGAATTGGTGCAATAGGAACCAAATCGACGCCAACAACGAGGCTGCTAACAGGGACCCGCTCGACAGCAACTTGCATCCAGCCACCGGGGGCAGCGCAGAGGTCAAGGACGGCATGGGAAGAACGGAGGAAGCCGTAGCTGGAATCAAGCTGGGCGAGTTTCCATGAGGCACGGGAACGGTAGCCATGCTCTTTAGCTAGGCGGTAGTACTTGTCCAAACGATGCTTACCCTTCACCTTCCCCATTTTTGGGGTTCAGAGGTTTAAGTTCTTGTTTTGAGGAAGAGGCAAGTAACGGAGATGGAGGGGGTTAGATATTGGAATTTACAGGTTAGGGTTTTGCTGAGGTTTAATACGAACCATGACAATATCGGATCACGATTGTCTATCATTGGGATCCAATGGAAGACAATGTAGTTGAGTGAATCTGAACCAATCTGATATGAATGATTTAGATGAAATGAAATTTTATTTGAACATAAAATAAAAATTAAAAATAATTTTTTTTATTTTTTATCATTTCATCTCAATTGTTCAGATCTTTTGGGACGGTTGTGATGCAACTTCCCCTTCATAGTTGGATAGCAACCGTAGAGGAACCCCATCCAAAAGCATATGTATGTGTGTGAGAGTATGCTTTGATTTTCCTTGAAAGGTCTTATTTGAATTGGCTAATAGAATAAAATATTATGTACTTTTTTGTTAATATAATAAACATGATAAACGTCTGTCGCACTCAACCTTAATGTGATATGATAATATATGTGACATAAGATAAATAATGGTATAGACACAGAAAAAGCTCATTCAAAAGAGCAAAAAACCCTAGTTGAAAAGTTGAATACAGACCATTTTCTAAAAAACAAACTGAATTAAACAAGTGCAACCAAATCTGTAATAATCGGGGGGAAATCTCGACCCAGTTCTTCGACGAACGATGAAAAACTGAAATTTCGAAAGTCTATATGTGACCTCATTACAACGCCCAGGCATAAAAAATAAAGAACAACCAGAAAAGTCTGCAGGAATCAGAGAACACTCTCCAACAAATTCACTAGCTGCAAATAGTCAGAATTAATGAGTTGAATAGGACGACCCAATCTACTATTTAGGGTAAGCCCACATAAAACTCCGAAGAAGCCAAAACAACTGAATTGTTACTGTCTTTGATCACCATACCAAACCCCGAAGAGGAGGATGAAACTGACGCATAAAAATTAAGCTTAAACGAGCCCGGGGGAGGCGGAGACCAACAAGGAGAAGCACTACCTGAGGGGATCAGAACCGAAGGCATCTTAGAGGTCTGGATTAAGGACCAAGAAGCTAAGAACGAAGTTGCCCGAAAATTAGTGTCAACACCACTGAAAACAAGGCCACCATGCAACAAGGAATTCCTCTTAAACCAAATAAAGCAACAGGTTACAGTTGCTTTATAGCACAGAAAGCGGGGCACAAGGAGAAACAACGATCAAAAGTAAGGGTGTAAGCTAAACCAGTGTGAGTATCTCAGACAGCTTGGTTTGATTTTGAAATTATAAAACACTTATGGGTCAGTTCGATATGCGGTTTTTATGCTGAAACTGCACCACACCGAACTGAAACGCACTCCCATATATAAGGTAAATTTGTCAAACCCTAGCCTCCAACACTAACCATCTCTTCACCTAGCGCAGCCTCTCAACCCTCTCCACTTCTTCGTTCTTCCTTTCTGTCTTCCCTCCTTCTCTCTTCACAGTCTCTCTCTCTTCTCTTTATCTCCTCACTCTTCTCTCTTCGCTCCATCTCCACTAACTATCTCTATTTGCTCCATCTCCATAATCTCTCTTCACTCCATCTATTCGTTGTCTCTCTTTCTCTACTCTATCTCTTCGCTCTTTCTCTGCTCTATCTCTTCACTCTCTCTCTCTATCTCTCTCTCGCTCTATCTTCGCTACATGTCTTTGCTCTATCTCTCTCTTCACTCCATCCGCTTTCTTTGTTTCCATTTCTCTCTGTTCATTCTTCATCTCTCTTATTTGGTCCATCGAAGGTAAGGAAGATTAATAATTTGATGCTCGATTTTGACAAATCGAAGCTTGCGACTACTGTCAGTGGAAGAAAGAATGCAAAATTAGAGTTTGGGCTACTGAACGATTCTGGTTCATTTCAGATTTGTTCATATAGTTGTCTATGTTCACTCTTTTCTCTTTTTGTGTTGTTTGGATTTTTTTAGGGTGAGGGTTGGATTTTTTAGCATTTGTTCTGTGTAAATTTTGAATATGAATACATGCTCTTACTCCTTTTCATTAGATACTGCAAAATGTTAAGGTTTGCTTAAGATATTTGGTCTTTGGTTAGTTTGATTGAATACATGAATAGGGAGATTGTTTGTTGGGATATCAATAAAATAGTGTGTAATATCTATTTATTAATATTTAGTTATTTCTCATACATTTATATTACTGATTTTTTATGAATAAATTGAAAGTATTTTAAATAAAAATGTTTTTATGAATTACTCAAGTTCTAAAACTATTATCAACGAAAGAAGAGTGAAGACAGAAACGTCTCCAGACGAACTCTTCTGAAATAGTTCAGAACGATATTCACAGTCTTTGAATCAGCTGGGCAATTGAATCTGATTACGACTGTTAGGTTAAATCGTTGGATGTCATTCTTAAGGCATAAGAGTGGGGACTCAAATGGTTAACATGAATATGTTATGAACATGTTGAATAGACCAGTAACAAATTAGTTTAGAGGCCAAAACCATTTAACTAGCTCTAAATCTAATTGTTACAATTTAAGAATATTTTCATAATTACCTTAATCCCGAGATGAATACGTAAATTGACTTGGTTAGTTGTAATTTTTTATATGTCAAATGAGTGGGTTCGAATTGGCGGGCAATACCTCGGTTGTTGGGATTGTAATTTAATTAAGTAGGAGTTGCGTGATTCACATATATGAAAATTCGTGGTTGGATTTCGAAAGCAACAATATCACCTTATGCTTTAATGATGGGTGTGTAAATAAATTAACTTAGCAAAACATTCGATGAAATGAGTCATCGAATAAGACTTGTGTTGTACGAGACAATTCACTATAATGTCTTTCTTATTCACAGTCAATAAATGAGTTAATGAAATAATAACAAGATGGGTAAACTGTAATTTTAAATTTCGCTCTTGTTACTGATATTCACGATGAGTATTATATTAAAATATTTTGTGGACCGTGAAAATAAATAGAGTTTATTTACACCAACAGAAAATGTAGCGTCCCTGAATCGAGAGTTGATTCGGCATCGAACCTATAGTGAAATCGTATGATGTCAAGATTAGATAGGTCTAGAATTTATGGAGGTAAATTTGTCGGGTATTTGAGCCCTGAGTTTTATTCATGTGAGTCCATTCGGTTTCAAAAATAGCTCAAAAACAGGAATAGAAAAATGAACTAAGTTGGACCAAAATGTATTTTAGTGCCAAGACATATTTTCTACACCTAGATGTGATAGGTGATGTCACTTAAGTTAGTTAAGTGTAATTATTATATTGAATAAATTAATTTATTATTTTCTAACTATTGGATAATTAGTTAAATACAATAAATTAATTAATTAATTGATAATGATCAATTATATTTACCAATTAGATTGATGAATTTCGATACAACTAAAACTCTAGGATATGATGAAATTTTCGACAATAATAGATAATTAGGGTAATTTGTAAATACTAAAAATTATTTTTTGATAAATATCTATAGCAATTTGATTGCAAAAAGATAATGAGTATTAGATACAGTCGTCGTTATCAACATAAAGAAGAGAAAAATGTTTTCTCCTCTTACTACTGTTGCCGCCGAAATTAATCTGAAGAATGAAAATTTGATTTTTCTTCTTCAACCATTTTGAGAGCTCACACTTAAATTCTTACGAAAAAATCTTCTGAGATATATTTCTGAAATTAATGGTTGATTGTTGGTGGACTAATTTGAAAATCGTTCGTGGAAGATCAAATTCGTGATTTTGATCTTAAAGCTTGAAGAACCCGAAGAACGCTCGAGGGAGTTCCACCAGTTCAGAAATTCTCCAATACAGAGTAAATGTGAAAAATCGTTTTCCTTAAATCTATTCGTTTTAATATCGTATATGCATGGTCAAACTAAAATTGATTTTAAATTATTTAATATGATTAAATAAGTTAAATCAATTTTTTTTTGATATTCCACCCGCGAACCGTTCGTGGTTCAAATTTAATTCTTTTGATATTTAAAACTGATTGATCTTAGCAATTGGTATCGGAGAGAGGTCTAAGATTATGCATATAGATAATTAAAATGAACATATCGTGAATTTTATGGATATTGGCATATGTTTGTATGGTAGATTCAAAATTATTTTGAATTTGTTTTGTGATTGAATCTTGAACTATTGGCTCTAGGCGTTTTTTATTTAGAATGTATGTATGCCGAATTTGAGGCAGAGGAATTTATGAAATTTAATTATTGCAATTGTTGTAAATTTTAAATTTATTGTAAATTCATAATTCCCTCAAAATTGTACCCGGAAATCGCTCAAAACTGCTACCGAGTCGTCGCCGGACAGCTAACGAGAAGACATCGGGAATGCCACTATCACGCGACTATTAATGGAAACTATTCACCGGTGGTACTGTTTGTGTCGATACTGTTCTCCGACGGTACTGTTCGCCGTTGCTCACAGCTGTTGTCATGTGTTGTTCCTTACACGGTAGAGTCCTAATCGGATTAGGAAACTTACAAGCATTGGAAACAAATGATTTTAGGAAACCTAGAATTTTTGAAATTCAAATTCTGAAATATGATTTCAAAATCAATTTTAGACCCTTATTAATTTAATTTGGTAAATTTTTCAACACTTGTGTAATTGTAATTTTTTTAAAAAATGTTTAAAAATAAATCAATTTACTAATTACTTTTAAATTGAAAATTATTTTTAAAAATGAGACTAATATTTTGTAAAGTGTTACAAAATGGTGGAACAACATGGAGACAAATGGGCAAATTACAGACGCCATAGAGATTACTTCATAAATTAATTTGTAATTAATTTATTATTCTTTTATGAGTTGTAATTAGAAATGAGCCAATAGGGAGGTTAAATTTAGATATATGATTTAGTTTTAATCACGCATCATTATATAACATGCCAAATAGATTAGAGATATGTCAATATCAAATTGCTATATAGCATGTACATGCATCATTGTAAATTGTTTGATAATGGTTATTATTTAATAACAATGTGAAATTTATAATGGTTATGATTTTAATTTGGGATTTTAAGTTAATAAATGATTTATAAATTTCATCAAGTTGTTCAAATTAATAAAAGTTATGTTTTTTTTAAAATAACCAAAAAACCATTTTTTTCAAAAACTAAGTGGGAGGGTCGTTTACGTAGAACCGCCCATAGCGGTTCTCACTTGAATGTGAGAAACTTTGGAATCATGTCACTTTGAGTCATCGGCTTACTTCAGAAGCTAAGACTTCTAAAAAGAGTGGTGGGCAGGGTCGTCCCATAGACAGGCTGCTAGCCATAGTAACACTTAAGAGTCGATGCGTTGGTTAAACACGTAAATTGAAGCATGTCGGAATCCCCCCATAAGGGCTAGTCAATGTGGCCAAGGTGACCAAAACCATTGGTGATTGGTTAAGCTAAATGTGGAGACATTTGAGCGTTAACCAAACGAGAGGAGTCTCGATATGATAGAAGATAGTTTGGACTTCATCCCTCGATGAGGCAAGCTGTCGCTTTTTATCGTGACATTATGGAGGAAATATTTTTTCAATAGATTTTAAATATTTAGTAGTTGCATCATATATCATATTTTCCTAAAGAATTTAGCATTTATTTACACCGCTTTATTTATTATTTTCAGTATTCATGTTGATATCCCCTCTCTCAACTATTCTTAACGCGAACAAATTCAACAGTGAAAATTATGTGGATTGGAAACAAAATCTTGATATCGTGCTGGGTAGAAAAGCACAAGTTTGTGTTCACTGCCCCTTGTCCTCCTGAGCCTATTGTTGAATCGACTTAAGAGGAAAAACGATACTTATGCTTCTTGGTTGCGTTCCGATGAGATCGCCAAATGTTACATCTTGGCATCTATGAGCAATGTGTTGCAACAACAACATCAGACAACTATGTGTAACTTCATGAACTGCAGGATGGAACCTGGAACTTCTGTCAGAGAACATATGATGTTGATAATAAGTTATCTGAACAAGATGGAGATCATGTGTGCTCAGGTCGATGGCGAGACTCAAGTGGATTTGATCTTAGAGACTTTGCCTAGTAAATTTGAGAACTTCAAGCTTAATTATTCGATGAATAAACTGAACTACTCACTTCCTAAACTCATAAAGGAACTGCAAGTTGCTGAAACCTTATTTTTGAAGGGCAAAAGGAAATCTGGAGAGGCTAACTTTACTAAAAGTAGGCCTTCCATCTCTAGCTCTAAGAAGAAACAAAGAAGGGGTCTAAGGAAAGTGAAGAAGTAGAAGCTGAGAGTGCCAAAGGTAAAAGCACCGCAAGAGTAGACAAGTCAAAAGACAACTGGTCATTGGAAACGCAACTGCCTAGAGTATCTCAAAGGGTTGAGATCTAAAGGTATAGTAATGGTTACTAAGGTCTGTTATGTAGTTGACTCTACTTTTTATTGGATTGTAGACTTTGTAACTACTAACTACATATGTTGCTCCCTGCAGGGGTTCAGGAAAATCAGAAGGTTTGACGATGGCGAGTTCAGCTTCCACTGGGGGAATGAAGCACTAGTATCGCCCGCATAAGTGGGAACTTTTAAATAATGTTTTGAGAAACATTTTCATATTTTACGTGATGTTTATTATGTCCTAAGTTTTGGAAAGAAATTGATTTCTATTGGTGCATTAATTGAGCAAGGATTTGATATAAAATTCATAAAGATATTGGTATTTTTAGAAATGAATGCTTAATTACTATTGCACGAATGATTAATAAATTGTATCACTGAAGTGAATATCGATTCATATAGCGATAGTAAAATGTTGAACTATGACTCAACCGATCTAACCTATATGTGGCACTTACGTCTTGGACACATTAGCCTAGACATGATTAAAAGACTTGTGAAGGATGCTCATTTACAATCATTGGGTAGTGATCCCACACTTAAATGACCAGGAGACCTTTTTCATCAAAAGATGAAAGAGTCACTCAATATCTTGAACTCGTACATAGTGATGTATGCGGACAATTGAATGTCTAAGTAAGAGGAGGTTATGAATACTTGGTAACCTTCACTGACGACGACTCACGTTTTGGTCATGTTTATCTAATGTATCAAAAGTCTGAAACCTTTGAAAAGTTCAAAAAATATCAGGCCTTGGTTGAAAAAAAATTAGAAAAACAAATCAAAATACTATGATCTGATCGTGGTGGAAAGTACTTGCTAGGAGAGTTCGAGGACTTTCTTAAAGAAGGTATTCTTTCTCAGCTTATAGCACCTGGTACGCCACAGTAGAATGGTGTGCTCAGAGAGAAGGTATTGAACTCTGATGGATATGGTTAAATCCATAATAAGTTACTCATCCCTCACAGATTTGTTCTGATGATATGCCTTACTAATAACATCATATATTCTGAACCAAGTTCCGTCAAAGACGGTGCCTGTTACACCATATAAAAGATGGTATGGGCAAAAGTTGTCCGTTCACCATTTTAGAATATGAGGTTGCCCAACACATGTTTTTAAAGATCGAAGATAGGCAAGTTGGCCAGTTGTTTAGAATTGTGAATGTTTAGAGGATATCTTCTACAATACGATTGACAAGAAAACATTCGTTAGCACGAATGCTCATTTTTTCGAAGAAGATTATATTAAAAGCATACAGCCGAGAAGCACAATTGTGCTAGGAAAACTATTAAGTGAGAGAACACCAACTTCTCAATCAGAAATTGTTTTTGATTCAATAATGGAAGAACCACCACAGGAGCCAGAGACTATGGAGCCTCGACGTAGTGGGAGAGTTGTGAGACAACCTGAAAGATACATGTCCTATGAAGAGGCTTTGACGGTTGTCTTAGACATGGACCTAGATGAACTAATCTCTTACTCGGAGGCCATGACTGGTCCTGAAGCAAACTTATGGTAGGAAGCCATAAAACTTGAGATACATTCGATGTACTCAAACATAGTCTAAAAACTTGTTGATCCTCTTGAATAGATAAAACATGTTGGATGCAAATGGATCTATAAGAAGAAAAGAGGTATGGATGGAAATGTAGAGGCATTCAAATCTAGGCTAGTAGCCAAGAGCTACACCCAAAAGAAATGTATATACTACGAGGATACCTTCTCATAGTAGCCATGCTTAAATCCATTCGAATCCTTCTGTCAATTGCTTCTGCCCTTGATTATGAAATCTGATAAATGGACGTCAAGATTGCCATTTTGAATGACAATCTTGAAGAGTGCATTTATATGGTTCAACCAGACGGTTCATGGAGAAAGACCAAAAGGGTAAAGTTTATGAACTGCTGAAGTCCATTTATGGACTCATGCAAGCGTCACGGTAGTGGAATATTAGATTCGACGAAATTATTAACAACTATGATTTTGAGCAGTTAGTGGATGAACCCTATGTGTATAAGTTGATACACGAAAGAAATGTAGTTTTTCTAGTCTTGTAGTAAATGATATTCTGCTTATTAAGAATGAAGTAGGAAAATTGTCTGATGTCAAGTTTTAGCTTGCAAAGTAATTTGACATGAAGGATCCTTGGAGAAGCTGCATTTGTCTTAGGTATTCAGATCTTTCGAGACCGGAAGAACATACAATTGGCACTTTCTCAATCATCTTATATTGATAAGGTGTGGATGGCTTCAGTATGCAAAACTCCAAAAAGAGATTTCTTTCCTTTAGACATGTAGTCGGCCTTTCCAAGGAGGAGTCTCCCAAGACTCTTCAAGAAGAGGAAGACATGAGCCTCAACACAAATCTAATAGTAATTTGATTGCAGAGAGATAATGAGTATTAGATATAGTTGTCGTTATCAACACAAAAAAGAGAAAAACATTTTCTCCTCTCACTACTGTTGCCGGGGAAATTAATCTGAAGAAGGAAGATTTTATTTTTCTTCAATCATTTTAAGATCCCACACTCAAATTCATATGAAAAATTCTACTAAGATATATTCTGAAATTAACGGGTGGTTGCTGGTGGACTAATTCAAAAATCGTTCGTGGAAGATCAAGTTCGTGATTTTGATCTTAAAACTTGAAGAATACGAAGAACGCTCGAGTGAGTCCTACCAGTTCAGAAATTATCCGATATTGAGTAAACGTGAAAAATCATTTTCCCTTAATCGATTCGTTTTAATATCGTATATGCATGATCAAACTAAAATTGGTTTTATATTATTTAATATGATTAAATAAGTTAGATCGGAATTTTTGTGATATACCGCCCACGAACTGTTCGTGGTTCAAATCTAATTTTCTTTTATATTTAAAATCGATCGATCCTAGCATTTTTTTCATTTACTGAACAAACCTCATACCAACTGAACTTAACCGCTTTTGAACAATTCAGTGCAGCTCAATTTTTGCTCTTACAATGGTTCGGTTCAGTTTGTAAGATAAAAAAACTTGATATTGCAGTTCGGTTCAATTTAGAGCCCTAAACTACATTGAACGAAACCGCTTACACTCCTAATCAAAAGCATCCACAAAAGACCATAAAATGGTCCAAATCCTCTAAAGCATCAGCCATAAGATCAATGGCAGAGACCAAATATCCTTCATAACCAGGCAAAGAAAAATGGCATGAACAGTCAAATCGATCCCATTACAAAATCTACTTTGTTCGGAATAACCTTTAACCCGTGACGGTGGAGATTCACTATAGTAGAATGAAGTTCTTCGATGCTTTCCACAGAATTTTTTTCATTTTGTTAGGAACTTTAAGAGCCCAAAGGGACTTCCACCACGCTTCAAGACCCGAATAGCAAGAGGGGCCCTCCCGAAGGGAATAGCCAAAGTCCAGCCAATAACCACTCCTAACAGAATAGATGCCATCCTTAGAAAAGTGTCAAAGTAAAAAAACATCAATTCAAAAGGGAATAAGAGGAATAGACTGAATCACTTTGACATCCTCATTAGCAAAAAGCTCATGCAGAGATCCATAGTCCCAACAATAATCCCCAATAAGGCCCAAGACCTTCATACTCACTACCTCAGCATTAGAGTTATGGAACATGGGTTTGAATGAGGACGCCATAGGAATCCATGGGTCAGTGCAGACATTAACCGATCTCCCACTGATGATTTTCCATCTCATCCATTTAGACAACAACTCACGACCCCACAGGATAACTCTCTAAGAAAGCGAACCAGAAATTATCCTTGCACTGCAAGAAATACGTAGAAGGGATATAGACAACTTTAAGGACGCTGGCCACCAAGGAGTTTAGAGAAGAAAAAAAATTCTCCAAGCTTGTTTCGCAAGGAAAGCCCTGTTGAAGGAAATAAGATTACAAAAGCCTAAACCTCATTTACTCTTAGGAAGACATAGATTCCTCGAAGAAGTCTAGTCTAACTAATTCCCTGAGTAAGAAAAACCCCCCACCAGAACCTAGCAAACATGGCTTCAATATCATGCAGAACGAAACCGGAAGCCTGAACACTTGCATAGAGTAGTGGGAAGGGCCTGAGCAACTGCTTTGATGAGGACTTCCTTACCAGTAGTCGAGAACTGCAGTTCCTTCCATTTCTGAAAAAGCTTCCAAACTTTGTCCTTTAAGTGTCTAAAGGCTTCCACTTTCTTCCTTCGCAGGATAGAGGGTAACTCGAGATACTTCTCAAACACAGATGAGGTCTTGACCCCTAAGGAGGCATCCATGCTAGCTTTCAGATTCTGATCAGCCTTAGGACTAAACATCAAAGATGACTTATCTAAATTAGCACATTGCCCCGAAACTCTTGAATAAGTAGACATGATAAAGTAGATTTCCTTAGCATCTTGGATCGGATTCCTCGAGAAGATAAGACTATCATCAACGAAAAATAGATGGGAGATTTGGGGAAAACCCCTACAGAGCTCTATACCCCTCAGTCGGTTACCCATAACAGCCTATTTCAAGAGATATGAGAGCCCATCAGCACACAAAGTGAACAAGAAATGGGAGAGGGGATCACCTTGACACAACCCAGAAGAAGGATGAAAGTTCCTAAAAGGTTGACTATTAATCACAAATCCCATAGAAATCATGGTGACACACCTCATAATAAGAGAGATCCATCTCTAATCGAACCTCATCCTCACCATAACCTCTTTGAGGTAGCCTCACTCAACTTAGTCATAGGCCTTACTAATATCAATCTTCAAAGCCGCAAAACCTCATTTCCCTTTTTCGTCCTCTTCAGGGCATGCGTTACTTCATTATCAATCAGAATGTTATCTGTGGTAAGACAACATTTAATAAACGCACTATGTTCCTCTGTGATAATCCTCGGAAGCCAACATTTGAGTCTATTCGCAATAGCCTTTAGAAAGTGTCTTATAAAGCACATTGCAAATGCTGATTAGTCTAAACTCACTCCGGGATCTCAGGCTAGAGGATTCTTGGATAAGCACAATGTTCGTCCTATTAACAGCACTCAGATTAGCCCCCTCATTCAGAAAACTAAGACAAAACTATGTCACATCAGAGCTCACTGTATTCTAGTACGTCTGAAAAAAGTGTGCAGGGAAACCATCAGGCCCCAGACTTTTAAATGACAACATACTAAACAAAGCATCTCTGATCTCGGAAGCTAAGAAATCCTTAGTCAGTTCAATGTTCATCTCACAGGTTACCAATCTAGGGATAACACCACACCCCCTGGCGATCATCTCAGATGAAGGGTTATCCGAACTAAACAACTTTGCAAAATAGCATAAGAAAACAAGGTTGACCTCCTCTATCGAATATACCCACTGGTTATTCTCATCATGAATACCATTAATATGATTTTTATTCTTCCGATTAGGCGCCCTCCCATGGAAGAACTTAGTATTACTGTCCATATCCCTCATCCAGTTAGCTTTTGCACGTTGCATCCAATAAGTCTCCTCGTGGTATACGAGCTCATTAAGCTCATTGTGAATATCCGAGACATTCTGAACCGAATGTGATTAAGTAAGATCGGCATAAAAAGCCTCCAACTTACTTTGACACTCTTTGGGGTCGTTTGGTATAAAATTGTGAGTAAATGATTTTCAGAATAAAATTACTGGAATATGATTGTCGGAATGTATATGCCTGGAAAATTAATATTATTTTGTTTGTTAACGATTGAGAATGTTCTGATTTAATGATGAGAGTGTTAGATTACTTTGTTTGTGATGGACAATGCAAGATGATGTTTTAGACATTATTGTCAAATTTCAATTTTACCTTTAGACTAAAACATGCTTATGAATGATAATTAATTAATTTATAATAAGATGATCAATATAAGTAAGAACAAAAATGTATATCTTACCCATTAATTTTTTACATGTGGATTTTTTCGTATATACTTATTAATTTTTTGACCAAACCATTATATTATGATATATCGTGTAAATTTTCATCAAATATTGTCCATACAATTGAACCAATACCGCTCCAAGTGTATTAATGTGGTATAAAATTTAGAATATAAGATAATCATTCTTATAAAAAAAACACTCATCAAATAATTATCTTATTACTAAAATTAAATTTCTATCAAATTTCAATAATGATATTAAGTAAAATTTAATTTGTGTCAATAGATTCAAGATTAATGGTAAGGTAACAATGAAAATAACGTATAAAATTGAATATCGTATACTATATGAATTCAATTTATGATTTCATTGAAAACATCACACCAACTTTATGGTTTATAGCAAACCAAAATGATTTTGAAAGAAAAAAAAGGAACACTCATAACTCTTGGTATGCAAATCCTATATCGCCTTTGTCTTTCCCAAGTTTTTTGGGTAACAAAGTTTGATGAATGCTTGGCAATACACCTATTAGCAATTGTAATAGTCTCTAAAAGCTTGCTCAATTCTTCATCATTTCTGACTACAAGTTGTATGTGTCTTGAAACAATGTGATTCTTCTTGTTATCTCTAGCAACATTTCCAGCTAGCTCAAGAACCTCTTGTACAACCAATAGACAAATGAAAAGATCAATCCCCATTAAAAAAAAGAAGAAAATACCTACAGGAAAATAACCACGATACAATAAACCCCCTTTTCCACAATGCATACAACACCAATTATTTTTCTTTCTCCTGTGTTTTCCAACCAAACAAACAGCAAATAGAAAACAAACAGCAAATAGAAATTAATAAAAGGAAATACTAAATAAGAAAATGCAGGTATCACCATATCCATGGCAAAAACATAGTGCTACTTTTATTTCAACATCCGATTCAGGTATCCACCTTTTGCAGAAAATTTTCAATCCCCTAGAATTCATTTCAAACCACTACAAAATAGACAACATGAACTAAATTATAGCAATAGCCTGATCAAACTCCCAAACTAATCTACAATTCAGCAGCCAATATAAATTATTGCAGTACCACTATAATTTTACTAAAACAGCTTGAACAACAAACACCAAAAACGTATTCACGACTTAGGAAATACCAAAAACATATTCACGACTTAGAAAGTATAATCCTGATCTCCAAATCCTTTCTATAGATATCAATTTAATAAATTACTTTTGTAGTACTATAGGAACTGTCAATTTCTTCTTCAATGAAAAGCAAAGACCGCTCTCCACTTCACACCAACCAAACCGCCTCTTGCAAACACAATGTGAATATTAAAATAGATAGAACATGTAGGTAGTAAATTTATAAAGGCCTATATTGAAAACTTAATATAAATCCAAGGCTCATAATTCGAATTGTAATATGTTACATACACGATATTCGTAGAAGCTGATTTTTAGGAATACTGCCAGACCTTGCAATTCAAGCAGCCAATAGAAGCATTTCTAGATGGCAAGCAAAGACGACCTGCAACAAAATCTAATAGGGAGAAAAAATATATATCTCCAGCCAAATCATCAGGAATGCCTGCTTAAACTATCACAGATGATTGTCTGTCGAACAAGATTGAAACCACCTCCATCATTTTGATCATCTAATAGTCAAACAACAACATGAGACATGGGTCACCATTTATCAGTACCTCTATCTTAACCAAATAGACCAGAACTTCCAAACTCTGCTTGCTGCAACTCCTTATGCTGCTCTTCCAAAGGATCTGGACTCCTCATTATCCTTCGCGTCCGTCTGATACATCAGAAAAAGGTATCAAAAGGTACTACACGAATTCATGAAATGCATCAAAAGAGCGTCTAACGTTTTGGTACAAATAAATTAAATTAAGATACCTATCCTGGGCATTCCAAGTAGGGAAAGTATGCATGAACTCTTTTGTTGCTGTTGAATCAAACTCACCTTGAACAGGCAGTGATCAAGCTGTTGTTGAACTTCGACGAAAGTAGATCAGACCCTCC
This sequence comes from Datisca glomerata, assembly GCA_003255025.1. Taxonomy (NCBI): domain Eukaryota; kingdom Viridiplantae; phylum Streptophyta; class Magnoliopsida; order Cucurbitales; family Datiscaceae; genus Datisca; species Datisca glomerata. Next base: position 416,017 of record QANY01012693.1, on the reverse strand, counting down.
TGCGAGTGGCAGCATAGTCCAGATTCTGAGGAGCGATTGCATCATACAGCTCCCCAATCGACAAAGGATAAGGAAAATAGTTATCAGATTTCATGACCCAAAATCAAGAAACCATATTTCAGAGAATTCAGGAAAAACCACTCAATTGCAGCCGTAGATCTATTAGAAATCAATTCTGATTCCAGAAATTAACTATGTCTAAACAGAAAAAAAGCATAGAGGAGAAGAAGAACGCTTCTCACGAAGCTTGTAAAATCACGCTTCGAGTTTTTGGCCTCTACAAAAAATGGAGAAGAGGGAGAAGGGCACACATAGAGAAAGAGAGAGGGAGAGAGCTTACCATGGGTCACTGAAACTCATGAGTGAGAGGGAGAGGGAGAAGGCAGAACGCAGAAGAGAAGCCTTCGTGAGAGAGCTTACATGAGTCGTTGCTAGTGAGTGAGAGGAAGAAGGCAGAACACGAAGAGAAGCCCGGAATGGATATAGCCTTCGATTTAGAGAGGTAACAAGATACCCTCAATGGGGGTTTCTTGACATTCCGGTAATGTAAAACATTAAAAAAAAACTAAACCAAAAAAGAGAATGTTAAAATCACCCTCCTTTCCAGGCATTTCACATAACATCATCCCATACCAAACACCCACTTTGATATTCTTGGGAATTTTTTCTGAAAGTCTCCCGACTCTAATCCCGAAGCATAACAGATCAACACGAAAGCTTCTCCTGTATAACGAAGAAGTGCCATAACTGTTAGATACCCAAGCCCTCTCAATCACAGACCCACAGTCTTCCTTGTAGGACCATATGGCTTCGAACTTGAAGTTTCCCCTCATGTTCTGACTCTGAAAGCAACTTGATGGCAACGGTCTATGATCCGAGAACAGGAAATCCTGATGGGATGAAAAAGCCAGCGGAAACAGATTAATCCATGACAAGGACACTAAGGCCCTGTCTAGGACTTCCACAATAAGATCCTCACCGTCTCTATTATTCGACCATGTAAACTTAGGCCCCTTGCATGCCATATCCATCAAAATACAATCATCGATGCAATCCAAGAATTCCTTAATCAGCCAAGGAGACCTAGCCGACCCGCCAAGCTTCTCGTGATCCAAAAGAATCTCATTAAAATCACCCATCACAATCCACATAAGGCTAGATAAGGAGGCCAGATGCCTAAAAAAAGCCAGCTACTATGCCTTTAATCCCGATAGGGGTCACCATAGAAACCCGAGAACCTCCATCACAGACCCCTACTATCCCACACCTCCGCATCAATATGCCCTACCGAATAGGATTTAATATGCAGGGACAAACTATCTTTCCAAAACAGCAAAATACCAACCTTACGACCAAAACAACTCACAGATAAGCAGTGACCATACCCAATTTTACACCGAACACTTTCAGCCTCTACAGAATTCAATTTAGACTCCATAATAAATAAAATATATGGCTCTTGCGCAAGCACAATGGGACGCAAGGAATTAAACGCTCAACGATTTCCCAATCCCTGAGCATTCTAACTTATGAGATTCATGGCGCACAGTGGGTCCGAGCCTCGGAACCCGCTGCCATGGACACTTGGGAGGCATGCAGAAAAGAAAGGGGTTTAGATTTCTTACCAAGGACAGCTGCTAGAATATGTGGGACACTCTTCCTCTTGCACAACCGAGACTTTAAGCTTCTGAGGGACGCTGAGGAAGAGGGTCTGCGTTAAGTCTTGCTTCTGGAATGAATTCCAGACTTAATTCATGAGAAGGAGGGCTGGGCAACCGATTTTAAATTTCTCATGGAGTTGGGCTAAGAAATCCCCTACCACGCTGAGCCTCAGAACAATCCATTTCAATAACCTGTGAACCGTGGCCCACAACCAACTTCCTACCACAACAGTCCATGCCAGAAGAATTGGGCTGATCCTTAGGAAATGGCCTACTATCCTTTAGACCAGACAAGTCCACTCGGGTCATAGGCCCAACCTCAGAAATCATATGTGAGTCCACATCCCGTTGCACGCAGAGGAGCGCCTTCATCTTGCTCAGAAATTTTCCATCCCCGTCTGTGGTTCCTGAGGTACCACGAGGTAAAATATGGCGAGCAACTTCATCGAAGACAGCCTTACCCTTCGCCGGAGGAACCAAGGCCAGTTTCCAGCAAACCTCCTCTGTGTCTTCCTCATCCCCTTCCGTTAGACCATCGGGAAAACCCACATCCTCACAGCTAGAATGAAAACCCCTCACCTTCATTAGTGTACATTTCTCTCCCGAGGAGGACTTCGACAGAACATTTACAGACTGAGCAAGCTTCCCGCTCTCCCCCGTTCTCAACCAAGGTCGTCCGTATTAGGCCTTGACAACTCTCTATGCTTCCCCATTCTCCGATTGGAACTCACAGTCCCTACTCGTATGGGTAAGTCTTCCGCAGTTGTAACAGAAGTCTGGAAGCTTCTCGTATTTCAAATCAACCCAGACGATGTTCGCAGACGGGGAAGGAAAAATCTGAATCCCACGCTGGAGAGGAGAGTTGACATTTTGTCTAACTCTAGTTTGGATGAACTTCTCCCGATTGGCCAATATATTCTAGACGGTGATGACTTTAGCTCCTATTTTGTCACATCATCGTCCAAATTGAGCACCACAGCATAATTTATCTACTTCCACCGAGCATATTTTAATTGGCTCAATTCATAACAAATTATAGTTATTTGATTCTTGCTTTTCATTCGACAACAGCTTTTATCCAATAAAAATGTAACATTAGTCTTCTAGAATATTCCCTAACTAACCTCTTAGCTCACGGGTCCCTTCCCCTTTAGATTGAGTAATGATTGGATCAATGATTATTCAATCATCACTTAATCTAATTAGTTCATTCATTAGGCTTAGACATTCATTATTGTATGTAATATATATATTTTGCTCTATTCCTTGTAATAGATTAGGGAAAACATAATTTAATAGATAGAAAACATTCTCCAACCTTTTCTTCTTCCTTCTCTCTGTTTTCTTTTTTATCTTGGTATCAGAGCAAGGTTTTCCTGTCTGCAATCTTATTCTTAGCTAAAAAATGGCTGAAGCAAACACAAACACTACTACAAATGCACCTGTTAACATCACAAATACTACAAATAACACAAATGCAGTTGAAACACAAACGTCTGCCACTTTTCTTGCGTCTGGTTCATCTGTCAACCATGTTTCTTCCCGCCCACTTCCTTCTCTACCCACCATCTTACCAAATAACATGATTACAATCTCTATTAGATTGGACAGAACCAATTAAATTTTCTGGAAATCTCATATCCTTTCTATAGGCCGAGCATATGACTTGGAAGCTTATCTCACTTGTAGTGTTAAAATGCCAAATGAATTTATCAAGAATCCATCAGTCACAGTTGATGCCCTTTTACCTGAATCACCTTTTATCCTGAACCCTGAATTCATTAGCTGGAGGAGGACAGATCAGCACTTGATGAGCTGGCTTTTATCCTTCATTATAGAGAGTATGTTTGGTCACATTATTCATTGTCTTAGTGCTCATGAAGTTTGGCGCACTCTGGAGCAACTTTTCATCTCACAGTCCAAAGCTAGGACTCTCCAGCTATGTTTTCAACTTCAAACACTCAAGAAAGGCTCCCTCAGTGTTAATGACTACATACTGAAGATGGAATCTATTGTTGACAATTTGTCAGCCACTGGCCAAAGCATCACAGATGATTATTTACTACTTTATGTTCTAGGAGGACTCGGTACTGAGTATGATCATACGGATGTCAAGTTGACCTCAGGAGGAGATATAGTCTCCATACAAGAAACATAGTTCATGTTACAAAGTCATGATATGAGAATAAAGCAGCTCACTGGCACCTTTGACACCCCCCCCCCCAATCTGCCAACTTTGCTACCTACACGAAAAAAAGTCCCTAATCTCAGCAAGGTTTTTCCTCTCCAATTAACTCCTACAACCAAATAAACGGCTCAAACCAAATCAGAGGAAGAAGTGGGGGAAGGGGTAGGTCTGGTCAGAGACCTATGTGCCAAATATGCAGAAAAGCAGACCAGTATGCATCCACTTGTTTTAACAGGTATAATTCTAGCTTCCAATCTGATCCTGCCAACTTCAATACTCAGAACCAGTTCACCAATCAGTCTCAAAATGGTATGACATCAAGAAACCTTACTGCATACAGTGCTTCAGCAAGAAATGTTGATGACTCAAATTGGTACATGGATAGTGCTACCACTCATCATGTTACACTTGACCTATCCAATCTCTCCATAAAAAATGATTACAATGGTAAATCTAAGCTAATGATTGGTAATGGTAAGATGATAGACATTACTCATGTTGGCAGATCATATTTACCTCTTCCAAATCATTATATTGCTTTGACACTGGACCAATTGCTATGTGACCTTCTGCAACCAAAACTTATTGAGCGTATCTCAACTTTGTCTAAATAACCTTGTACTAATTGAATTTGATTCAATTTTTTGTTTTGTGGAGGACAAGATTTCGAGGGTAGTACTGCTTCAGGGTGTACTTAGAGATGGCCTGTGTCACTTCCCACTTCACAGACTGCCCACATCCTCATCACCCAACTTAGCATTCAAAGCTTCTAATTCTACTACTTTACTTTCGGTCAGCGGAGTCAATAAAGCCAATCTATGGCATTAAAGACTGTCAAACTTCTTGCTAGTGTTTCTAGGACTGTTTCATTTTATGATGCTTGTACCCTAGGCAAAGCTCATCAAGCTACTTTCCCTTTATCGCTTGATGTTGTTAAAAAACCTGTATAGATTGTACACAGTGACCTTTGGGGACCAACTCCTCTTACTTCACTCAATGGCTTTAAATATTACATTGCTTTTGTTGATGACTTTAGTATATTTACTTGGGATTTTCCCCTGAAACTTAAATCTGATGCAAAATAAATATTTCTACAATTTAATGCCTTTGTTGAAAGAACATTTGACACTAAAATCAAATGTCTACAAAGTAACTGAGGGTGAGTTCAGGTCTCTACAACCTATATTAGCTAACCTAGGCATCATTTTTAGTCACCCATGTCCACATACCCACCAACAAAATGGTAGAGTAGAGAGAAAACATAGGAATATTACTGAAAAAGGTCTTACTCTATTAGCTCATGCCAAACTACCCCTGCTTTTTTGGTGGGAAGCATTTTCTACTGCCACTTTTTTTACTAATAGGCTTCCCACATTTGTCTTAGCAAACAAATCCCCCTTTGAGAAACTATTATGCACAAAACCTGATTATAGTTTCTTAAAGGTATTTGACTGCAATTGCTTCCCTTTCTTAAGACCATATAATCAACATAAATTTGATTTTCATACAAAAAATGTGCTTTTCTAGGTTATAGTTTTTCCCACAAAGGCTACTTGTGTTTTGAACCTATTTCTACTAAATTATACATCAACAAAAGTGTAGTATTTAATGAGATTGAGTTTCCCTACCCCTTACTCACCAATACTTCTTTAACCTCTGCTTCGTCACTCATTCCCTTTAACATACTCACTATTCCCATTTTTTCTACTTGTTCAGGCTCTAACTTACACCATGTAGCAGCTTCTTCAACGTCTTGTTCTACACGAAATAAGGATGCATATCTCACTTCACAAGGTACTATCATTACTCTCTCCTTAGACTCCCCTACTTCTAATATTCCATATCATTCAGCACCCCTTACTGACCCCCCAAACTCCCCAACCCCATGTTTACATGTGATGCATGTTTTGCGTATTGTTGAGTTACCTGTCTCTAAGTCTACTGCTTCAGTTCATCCCATGGTCACCAGGTCCAAAACAGGCTCTCTCAAGCCCAAAGTTTTCTCTGTTGTCACTCAAGAAACTCCTCTCGGCACTCCTCTCACTGTCACAGTAGCCCTATCCAACCCTGTTTGGTTTGCTGCTATGCAGGCTGAGTATCAAACACTACTGAAGAATAATACTTGGACCCTTGTTCCTCCGTCTGCACACAATCAGCCTGTGGCCAACAAATGGTTGTTTAAAGTCAAACACAACTTAAATGGCTCAATTGATAAATGTAAGGCAAGACTGGTTGCCAAAGGGTTCGAACAGACTGAAGGCGTTGACTTCTTTGATACCTTCAGTCCAGTTATCAAACCTTGCACAATTTGCATTATGCCCACCTTAGCTATTACAAAGGGTTGGAAAATTCATCAACTCAACATTAATAATGCCTTTCTTCATGAAGATCTCAAAGAAACAGTTATATGGTTCAACCACCAGGTTTTGAGGATCCCACTAGACCTAAGTACCTGTGCAAACTCAATAAGGCCTTATATGGGTTGAGACAGGCACCACATGTATGGTTTGATAAGCTCAAGCTTGCCTATCTTGGGGGTTCACTAACTTCATTTTAGACACTTGTTTGTTTCTATCCTTCTCAGACAGTCACATGGTGTTGGTTCTCATATATGTTGATGATATTTTGGTCACTGGGAGCTGCCATTTTCTAGTTCAACAGGTAATCTCTCAACTTGATTCCCAATTCTCACTCAAGAACCTTGGTCCTCTACATTACTTTCTGGGTTTTTGAATCTTTTCGGGACAACTCTGGCATTTACCTCACCCAAACTTAATATGCAAGTGACTTACTTCTCAAAGCCAACATGTCTGATGCAAAAAGTAGCCCAACTCGAATGTGTCCTTCCTATAAGCTTCAATCAGCAGGTTCACCCTTCTCCAATCCCATTCTTTACAGAAGCATTATAGGATCCTTGCAGTATCTCACTTTAACCAGGCCTGACATTGCATTTGTTGTCAACAAGCTTAGTCATTTCCTTTCTAAGCCAATCGTTGATCACTGGAAAGCTTGCAAACGAGTTATTCGATACATTAAAGGAACAATATAACTTGGGTTACACTTTACACCAGCTTTCACTCTTTCTGTGCAATGCTTCTCTGATGCAGATTGGGCGAGTTCACTGGATGACAGGAAGTCCACCAGTGGATTTTGTATGTTCCTAGGAAATAATCTCATCACTTGGAGCTTTAGAAAACAACGGGTTGTAGCAAGATCCATCACAGAATCAGAATACCGTGTTTAGCTCTTGTTGCTTCTGAAATCTTGTGGCTTCAAATTCTCTTTACAGAGTTAAAACTCTCACTGTCTTCCACTCCCATTATTTGGTGTGACAACCAGAGTGAAAATGCTCTTACTAGCAACCCTGTGTTCCACTCTAGGATGAAGCATATTGAACTCGACATCCATTTTCTCAGAGAAAATATCATTTCCAAGCAACTGGAAGTGCGCTATGTCCCTTCTACTTCACAAGTCGCAGACATCCTCACCAAACCTCTACTGCCATCTCAGTTCAGTATTCTTACTTCCAAGCTTCATGTGATTGCTTCCCCATATCGCTTGAGGGGGGTATTGGCCAATATATTTTAGAGAGTGATGACTTGGCTCCTACTTTACCACATCACTACCCAAATGGAGCACCACAGAACGATTCATCTACTTCCACCAAGCACATTGTAATTGACTCAACTCGTAACAAATTATAATTATTTGATTCTTGCTTCTCATTGGACAACAACCTCCATCCAATAGAAATGCAACACTAGTCTTCTAGAATATTCCCTAGCTAACCTCTTAGCTCACGGGTCCCTTCCCCTTTAGATTGAGTAATGATTGGATCAATGATTATCCAATCATTACCTAATCTAACTAGCTCATTAATTAGTCTTAGACATTCATTATTGTATGTAATATATATATCTTGCTCTATTCCTTGTAATAGGTTAGGGAAAACAGAATTCAATAGACATAAAACATTCTCCAACCTCTTCTTCTTCCTTCTCTATGTTTTCTTTCTTATCTCTCCCGAACCCCTCCATTAGGATTAACCTCAATATCCAATAACTTGCCAATCAATTTTCCAATAAATTGCCCCATAGTTTTGTTCATACACAACACTGGCAGATTAAATACATGAACCCAAATACTCACTGAACATGTAAAAAATATCCACTGTCACGTGGATAAAAGGGACCTACCTAGGGCTCGCGGAAAGTGGAAAAACCACTAAAGTGTAGGTTCCTGAGAGAAGACAATATGAACTTTGAAAAGGCGCATGCAAATCGAGAACTCCTCATCATTACACATCAATAAGTGAATTTTTTTAAGTGTAATGGGGGTAAATGAACAGGAAAAAAATCACCCAAGACACGTGTACAAAAAGAATGCAGAGGCGGAAGACCTTGTCAGAACGGAGAAAAATGTTGAAGTGGGAACAATCGCTTCTAGAACGGGGGGACAATCACTTCTGAAACGGGTGACTATCACTTCTGGAATAGGTGACTATCTCTTCTGGAATGGGGGGACAATCGCTTCAAGAGCGGGTGACTATCACTTCTAGAATGGGTGACTATCGCTTCTGGAACATGAGGACAATCACTTCTAGAACGGGTGACTATCGCTTCTAGAACGGGGGACTCTCGCTTTGAGAACGGGGACCGTCATTCTCAGAATGGGAAAGAACAATAGAACGGGAAAAAGTGGTTCATACCGAGAATCAAGTGGCCATAATTGATTGGGTACGCTGAGTGACCCAGACAAAATAAATTGGCAGGCCACTAAGTGGCTCTGACAAATTGGCTCGGAACCACAGGAAATCGTCAAGTGACTATGATTAATTGATGGCTGAGAGAAACAGATGGGAAATGAGAAAGGGAAAGGAAGAGGATTAGAACCGTGGGTTGGATCTTATGGCTACGATAAATTCAACAGTGAAAAAGATAATATAATGGATAAGCTGAGCATGGGAGCCCAGACCTGGGGAAGATCCCATCAACTGAAAATATAGGGGAGTGTGAGCATCCCCCTTTATCTTTATTATTCGTATTATTGTAAGGTCTGTAAGTACAGGCTCATGTAAAAAGAGAAGGATAGACCTAAGCAAACCTCAACTAAAGACACTGCCCTTCCTCTCTTCTCTCATCAACAGCTATGTAAAACCATTTACATAAGTAAATATCAACAATCTCCCCGTGATTTTTCTTTCCTTTTAGGGTTTTCCACGTAAATAATGGTGTTTTTATTCTCACATTCTATCTTTAAATTATGATCTTTATTATTTGTTCGTAGAGGGGTTTTCATACCAAAAAAACCATTTACATTTAGTGTTTTTATTGAGAGTGAGAGAAAAACATGAGAAATCCCTCCCAAAATGCCAAAAACCACATCAAATGCACCATCAACAACGAAAACGGGAACATAATGACAACATGTTAGAAGCAGAGATGGGAACGACAATAAGTACAAAACTGGAAACAGAATAGAAAATGATAAACTTGTCCCTTTCATATTCAATTGGCTTATTTCTTTTACATCATTATCAACTTCTAGAAAAGAGAGGAAGTAGATGAGAAAAGAAATTCATTCGAAGGAAGGATGAGATAAAAAAATCAGAACGAATAAGAAAAGAAGAGCTCAAAAAGCTCATACCAGAAGAGCTCAAAAAGCTAAGAGCAAAAAAGCTCAGAAAGCTCAGACCAGAAGAGCTCATAAAACTTAGATAAAAAAGCTCAGAAAGTTTAGAAAATCTCGTAAAACTCAGATCAGAAAAACTCATAAAGCTCAGAATAGAAGAGCTTAGAAAGATCAGAATAAAAAACTCATAATATAGAAAAAGGCTTCAGAAAAATCAAAGTTAGAGCTTCAGAACAGAAAAGTTGAAGTTCAGATCAGAGAAGCTTTAGCTCTTCAGAAAATAAAAAGTTAAGAGTGTTAGAATTTCAGAACAAAAATCTGAAAGGATTTCAGAAAAGAAATTCGTTAGAAAAGAAAAAAAAAGTTAGGAAGGAATTTCAGAGCAAAAACTCCAGAGTAAAAAACCTAAGCAAAGAAGACCACATTCAAACCTCTTAGGAAGGGAAAGTCAAGAAAGATGTCACTCAAACGTTTCAGAACGGGAAAACCAAGGAGACTGCGTCCAAATGTTTTAAAACAGAAAAAAAAAAGGGAAAGCTACGACTTCAGCATATTTAGTCATTCAAAAGAAATTTATGAGTGGAGGAAAATAAAAGATGAACAAACAACGACAACAGAGACGTCCTGACTACGGGAACAGAGACGTCGTGAAGATGTGAACAAAAATATCTTAACAACAGAAGAGACAACTGGAACGGAAATGGAAACTAAAACAAAAAAATTTGGAAGTAAAATTACATGGTGATTCACATAATCATAAGGATATGAGAGTATGCTTCATGAATAATTTTATGGACTTCAAGTTGAGCTCCATATCAAAAGTATGGTAATCTACGTACAGGAAAGTAAACTTAATCACGTCTTGCAAATTTAATTTCTTTTTAAACTATATAGCATATTATAAATCTTTAACAAGATATGGATGTATACTTCTTGAAGAATTTTGCAGAACTTGATTCAGAGCTCCCGAGCAAGAGTTACAATAATTTCCATGAAAGTTGTTCAAGAAGATAGATTATGCAGAACATAAAGATTTGGAAATTATATAGCATCAATTGAAGCTAATTACATGGAGGATTGTATACTATCAGAAGCATATGAAAATCAACTTTTAGAAGAATTTTACAGGATTTGATCTGAAGCTCTCAATGAAAACTCATGACATGATAACATGCAAGCTGTCAACTTTGTCTCTTCTTCGACAATAGAACTAAGGGCGTAAGTCCTTGGGAGGAGCAATTCATAAGTCATACTCTCAGAATGAACTAAGGGCGTAAGTCCTTGGGAGAGGCATTTCATAAGTTCTACTCTCAAAAGGAACTAAGGACGTAAGTCCTTAGGATGGGCAATTCATAAGTTCGACTCTCAAAAGGAACTAAGGACGTAAGTCCTTGGGAGGGGCAGTTCATAAGTCCTACTCTCAGAAGGAACTAAGGGCGTAAGTCCTTGAGAGGGGCAACTCATAAGTCTTATTCTCAAAAGGAACTAAGGGCGTAAGTCCTTGGGAGAGGCAATTCATAAGTCTTACTCTCAGAAGGAACTAAGGACGTAAGTCCTTGGGATGGACAGTTCATAAGTCCTACTCTCAGAAGGAACTAAAGACGTAAGTCTTTGGGAGGGACAGTTCATAAGGCATACTCTCAGAATGAGCTAAGGGTGTAAGTTCTTGGGTGGGAAAATTCATAAGTCTTACTCTTAGAAGAAACTAAGGGCGTAAGTCCTTCGGAAGGGTAGTTCACAAGCCTCACTCTAAAAAAGAACTGAGGGCGTAAGTTCTTGGGAGGAGAAATTCATAAGTTTTACTCTTAGAAGGAACTAAGGGCGTTAGTCCTTGGGAGGGACAGTTCATAAGTCCTACTCTTAGAATGAACTAATGGCATAAGTCGTTGGGAGGAGCAATTCATAAATCTTACTATCAGAAGTAACTAAGGGCGTAAGTCCTTGGGAGGGGCAGTTCATAAGTCCTACTCTCAGAATAAAATCAAAACGGGTCATGGTTCCACTGAAAGAACCTAACTCATTTGGAGCGTCTACGTACGCCATTCTCAAAAGGAAATCAAAACGAGGTCATGGTTCCACTGAAGGAGCCTAAGTTCTTGAGAGCGTTTACGTATGCCGTTCTTAGATTGAAATCAAAACGCGGGCATGGTTCCACTGAAGGAGCCTAAGTCCTTGAGAGTGTCTACGTACGCCGTTCTTAGAAGAAAATCAAAATAGGGTCATAGTTTCATTAAAGAAGCCTAAGTCCGTGGGAGTATCTACATACGCCATTCTCAGAAGGAAAATTAAATATCTTTAGAACGGAAAATGAAATGTCTTCATTTATGGAAAAGTCTGAAGAACGAAAAAAGAAACATCTTCAAAATTGGAAAGTCTGGAGAAAGGAAAAGGAAATATCTTAAGAATGGGAGAAACTCTACCAATAAGTTCATAGCAAGGAAAACGAGAAAAATTCTACCTATAGAAGTGGGGCATCAAACTCAAGTTCCTGCAATGAAATTATGAAATGGTACACTCACTCCTTACTCATTTCAATTATTATATTATTCTTGTACAATATCCATGTCACAGATCTTATCGTACGAGAGAAGAAAAATGAAAAATGAATAAACGAGAGAAACTCTATCGATGAGCTCGTAGGAAATCAAAATGGGGTCATGACTCTATGGAAGGAGCCTAAGTCCTTGGGAGTGTTTACAAATATCGTTCTAAAAAAGAAAATCAAAACAGGGTCATGGTTCCACAAAGTCCTTGGGAGTGTCTACGGACATCGTTCCTAGAAGGAAAAAGAAAATATGGAAACATTAGAAACTCTACCAACAAATGCAGAACGTCAAACTCAAACTCGTGCGATGCAATTATGGAATTGTATACTCGCTCCTTATTCGTTTCAATAAATTATTATTGTTCCTGTACAACATTCTTGTCAAAAATCTTAACGTACGAGAGAATGAAAATGAAAAATAAAGAAACGAGAGAAACTTTATCACTAAACCTGTATTGAAGAAAATGAGAGAACCTCGCCAATGAGCCCATAATCGAAAATGGGAAAAACTCTATCAATAGGCCCGTAGTAAAAAGAATGGAAAGGCAATACAACGAATGAAGGGAAAGTAATCATCATCGACAGCGAGCTGGCAAAAAAGCTAGTCGACAAATGCAAAGCATTTATAAACGGGAATAAAGGAACGTAACAGTAGAAAGAAAATGAGAAGCCATCACTGACAGCGAACAAACCAAAAAATTGTTTGGAAAGACCACATCGCATGTTTTTAAGAAGCACGTGAGAACAGAAATGGGCAGACGTAATGATAGAATAAGAAAGGACAAACCATTACACCTCAATAAGTGAAACTTATTGAGTGTAATGTGGGAAAAATGAACATGTAAAAAATACCCGCTGCCACATGGACAAAAGGGACCTACCTAGGGCTCGGGGAAAGCAGAAAAGCCACTAAAGTGCAGGTTCCCGAGAGAAGATAAGACAATCTTTGAAAAGGCGGAGGCAAATTGAGAATTCCTCATCATTACACATCAATAAATGAAATTTATTGAATGTAATAGGGGGCAAATGAATAGGAAAAAACCATCTAAGACACGTGTACAGAAAAAACGCTGAAGCGGGAGACCTCGTCAGAACGGGGAAGAATGCTGAAGCGAGGAACAATCGCTTCAAGAACAGGGGGACAATCGCTTCCGGAACGGGGGGACAATTGCTTTTGAAACGGGTGACTATCGTTTCTGGAACGAGTGGCTATCGCTTCTGGAACTGGGGGACTATCGCTTCTGGAACGGGGGACCATCGCTCTCAGAATGGGAAAAAAAGGTTTAGACCGACAATCAAGTGGTCATAATTGATCGGGTAAGCTAAGTGACCCTGACAAAATAGATTGACAGGCCATCAAGTGGCTCTGACTAATTGACTCGAAACTACAAGAAATCGTCAAGTGGCTATGGTTGATTGATAGGTGAGCGAAACAGATGGGAGATGAGAAAGGGAAAGGAAGAGGATCAAAACCGTGGGATGAATCATATGGCTACGATTAATTCAGCAGTGACAAAGACAATATAGTGGATAAGCTGAGCATGAGAGCCCAGACCTGGAGAAGATCCCATCAGTAAAAAATATAGGGGAGTGTAATCATCCTCATTCATCTTTATTATTCTTATTATTGTAATGCCTATAAGCGCATGCTCATGTAAAAAAAGAAGGAGAAACCTAAGCAAACATCAACTAATTACACTGTCCTTCATCTTTTCGCTCATCAACAATTATGTAAAATCATTTACATCCCGTGATTTTTCTTCCTTTTAAGGATTTTTCTTCCCTTTAAGGATTTTTCATGTAAATGATGATATTTTTATTATCTCATTCTATCTTTAAATTATGATCTTCATTATTTTTTTATAGAGGATTTTTTATACTGAAAAAAATCCATTAGACTCACCTCATCCAAGCAAATTTCTGCAGGTTGTAAGAACCCTTGTACCTCCCCCAGCCAAGAGACCTATCAAAATGCCAAGGTTCATTGGCCAACACTCTTTTACGGTCCATCAGATTATTGAAGCTAGCCACAAAAAGTTCGTTCCCGATCTCCTTAATCGTCACGCCTTTGGATGGATTTCAGACTTGGGAGATCATCTTCTTGAAAGCAGCTTTGTTAAATGGCCGAGGAGAGAGCACCCTAAGGACCAAGCATTTCTGAAGTTCCAAAGAGTCATCCAGGGGGCATTCCGGGGCATCAACTACACGTTTCTCTTCCTTTGTAAGGCAAAGAGCTCCATTTACTCACAATATCCTCCATGAAGAAAGAGGACAAAAACCACCTTTTACGGGAACGACGGCTGAAAAAATAGTAAAAACACTGCCAAGGAACAGAGCCCTAGGTAGACAAGACTCTCGTCGTGGAGAGAGAAAAACTCCATTTACTCATATAAATGGATCACGTTATAAAATAAGTAGATATTTTAGAGGAAAAAGGAAGTAAGAATACATTTTCAAAATTTCAGTGGATCACATCTTAAATTTGGTGGACTTATAAAGTAAAAACAAACTATATTCAGTTCTTACAAACTAGGAATATTAACAAACCAACATTCACAATCGGATTTGTTCAGAACTAACAACCCTACAAATAAGATATTGACTAATTCAAAAATAACTAACAAGACTCAAAGAAAATTTATTCAGAAAATAAAATATATAACATTGCGATGTTTGTTGCAACTTGAAGGAATAAAGTTTCAGATAATATTATAGTACTCAACACTACTATAACATTAATATATTTATAATACATCTTATAACTGAAAATATATCTCTCAAACAAATAAATAAGTTATCACGTTATTGTAGTGATAGCACCATACTAAATAACATTTTTCAATAAGTATATACAGTAAAAGGAAAGTATAGGTTACATAATACCTAACACCTATAAGGTATTTTAGCACCATATTAGAGAAAAACATGAGAGAAAGGAAAAGGAAACAAAATCTCTCATGTCTTCGTTATTTCTTCTCTTTTTTTCCTTTATATGATACTCACAAAAATTAATGAACTTGTTTTGTAGTATATGTGAAAAGTAGCCTAAAGTCCACTCAATCAAACCAAAAGCAATTACGAATGTAGTGTTATATTATATATTTTATAGTCAATAGACACATACATGTGATGTAATTTTCACCTGTAATTTTAATTGAATCTAATAAATTTTTAATTGTAATTATTACTTATAATCATATTGAACAGATCAAAATCTAAACTTACACGTGGTAAGATCTAGATTGAAGATTCAATCAGAGAAAAGATGAAACGAGAACTGTAAGATCAACCATACTGTTAAAAAAAGATCTTCATCGGGAATATTCTTTTTAAAAGCTTATCAATCCCCCATTATTAGCAACGGGATAAGGGAATTTGTCGTAATTTAATTATGAAATTCATGTATAAATAGGAGTATGTACCACCTCAAAGGGCATTCGAAGACAAGCAAACTTTAGCTTTTAAGTTCTTACTTTCTTACTATCTCTTTCTCTCATTTATTATTTTTACTTGTGCGTAATAGAAAAATCTTTTACTTCATTAGAAAAATCTTTTACATTTTGGTGCTTTCATTGAGAGTGAGAAGAAAAGCTCAAGAAAACCCTTCCAAAAATAAAAATGTCTAGAACCAGATCGAGTGTTGCCCTCAATGAGGGAATCAAAACTGAGAATGAGAATGATCACGTTGATCAAACCACTCCACTACTTGAGATGCTCCAGACAAATCTGACGGGAATGTAGGAGATGGAGCAACGGAACACTGAGACGATGCATTGCACATGCAGATGGTGCATGATCAGGTTAATGTGTTGCAACGTGAATTGGCACATACACGTGCAGAGGTTAGTCCACGAACTAACAATGAAGAATGGGAGAATCGTTTAGAGCAAAAATGTGTAGCAAGAAGACGGTGAGATCCAATCCCAACCCCACGCAAAGGAGAAAATGGGAGACGCGTGTCCGCCTAAACGCATAACTGAAAAGGCGGTCGAAGAGATGCTTGAGAAAAAAATCATGGAGATGAGGAAGCTAGGGAGTACGAAAAAGCAGACCTTAAGTCATTTATCCATACTCCATTGTGTCCAGAAATTCTAGCTGCCAGTACCCAAGAAATTATTGGCATTGAAGTTCAAGTGCTACAAAGGGAAATCTGACCCAGTGGACCATCTTAGACGATTCAAGCAAGTGAGGGCACTATATCAACATGAAGATGAACTGATGTGCAGGATGTTCCCCATAAATCTAGATAGGACCGCTTTGAAATGGTATCACTCTCTCCCCCTCATTCAATTTCTAACTTTAATGTTATGTCTTCGGCCTTCTTGAAACAATATTCTACATATCGTGCAGTAATGGAGGATACAAAATATCTCTTGACCATCTCCATAAAAAGGAGAATCCCTATGGGAATATACATATAGGTTCAAAGATGAGATGACGATGGTGGAAAGCTGTGATGACCGAGTGGCCAGACTGGCTTTTAGACGAGGGTTGGATCCAAATTCACCTCTCTTTAAAGATTTATCAAATTCAAAATCGTTATCCATGGCTGAAACATTCCAACGGAAATATACTTACATCACGTTAGAGGAGGAGAAGAAGAGCTTGTTGGAGCTGATAAAGTAAAGAATAGGGGGCAACGGAAATAGCAATGCTCAAGATCTAGGAAGAAAATATCTGAAGGGTCAGAAAGATATAATGTGAAAGGAGAAGACAAGCGAGACAAGACTGACAACCAGGGAATGTATACTAACAGAATCCACCCCCAGAACAAAGTCTATACTCCCCTTATTATTCCAGTAAATCAAATTCTTGAGATGATCAAGGATAAGCCATGGTTAAAGAGGCCATCCCCATTGACGAGGGAGCCTAACTACAATAAAGATAGATATTGTTCTTATCACAAGAGCTACGGGAATTACACGAATGATTGCTTTCAACTCAAAGATTACATAGAAAAGTTATAAAAGATGAGTACCTCCAACAATTTGTGCAAAAGGACGAGAAAAAATGGGAAATAGAAAAGGAAGTCCAGGACAACAGGAAGCAACCTCTCAGGATTATTATTGATACAATCATTGCACTACTAGGATAGAAAGGGACCACCAAGAAGGAAAGGAAGATGTATTGCAAGAAACCATTGCTAGAAGGACATTGGGAGAAAAGAAGACCTTCTAATGACAACGGAAGTCTTCAGCTGATATTCGATGAGATGAATCTAGAACATGACGAACGTCACAATGACACTTTGGTGGTTTCAATACAAGTTGGAAACTGTTTGCTAAGGAAAGTAATAATTGATGACGGGACTGCTATCAATATCTTACATCGTTCGACTCTCGAGATGTCTATGAGAGATCAACAACTGCAGGGTCCGTCATACCCATTGATATGCTTCAACGAGGTCATTAGTTATTCTGAAGGAATCATCGTTCTTCCAGTATATGTTGAATCATTTAATCATTTGCGAGTTTCATAGTTTTGAACACTTTATCCCCATATAACACCATTCTAGGAAGAATTTAGGTGCACAAGATGAAAGTTTTTTCGCCCACCTTTTATCAGGTACTAAAATGTCCATCTCCATATGGAATTAAGATGATAAAGGGAGATAAGGCTGCTGCTCGTATTTGTGTCATAGCGTCACTGGAGTCTGTCAAGAGAAAGACAACGGATAAAAAAGTTGAAGAACAACTTAAGGCTACGGAGTAATAGCAATCATAGGAAGATGAGCAATATGGCTAGGAATACGAAGCAGGAGAAGAAACTGAGCTTGTATACCTAGAAGAAGGGTCTCAAAAGACAACTAACATCGGGGCCCACTTACATCAGGGCCCATCTTGAATAAACTGAGAAGAAAAGGTTGACAGATTTCTTACAGAAAAACAAAGACATCTTCGTAACTACAGCACATGAGATGACATGTATTCCTGAAGAAATAGAATGTCATAAATTAAATATAGATCCCTCTGTAAAGCGAGTAAAGTAATAGAAGAGAAGTTTCACCCTAGAATGTAATAAAGAAATCAAAGAAGAAGTGGAGAAACTGTTGAAAGTTAACTTCATCCGAGATGTGGATTACCTCGAATGGCTTGCAATGTCATCATGGTGAAAAAGAAGAAGGGAAATGGAGGATTTGTGCTGATTACACTAATCTAAATAAAGTCTGCCCAAGAGATGAATACCCTTTACCAAGAATATATCAGATGGTGGATGCAACTTCAAGACATGAACTCCTCAGCTTCATGGACGCATTCTCAGGATATATTCAGGTGAAAATGTTCTAACCTAATTAAGAAAAGACCTCATTTATAACTGAACAAGGTATATTCTGCTATAAAGTAATGCCATTTGGACTAAAAATGTAGCTGCAACATACTAGAGACTCGTGAACAAAGTCTTTCGCGAGTAAATTGGAAAGGCTATTGAGGTTTACCTAGATGATATGCTGGTCAAAAGTTATAAACGAGAGAATCACTTAAGGGATCTTGATGAGGCCTTTTCAATCTTAAGGAAAAGCTCCATGAAGCTGAACCCGGAAAAATGCACATTTGGTGGTTTCAATGCATTAAATAATGGAGAATGGTTTCTAAAAATTATTCGTCGATGACGCTTCAAACAACAAATGCGCCAGAGTAGGAATAGTGGTGCAAACACCATTTGGAGAAACTTTATAACATTCTATCTATCCCGGTTTCAATGCATCAAATAATGAAGGGGAATATGAAGCATTGATAGCAGGAGTCAACTTTACAGGAATTTGAGGTAACAGATGTAAAAATATTTTATGATGCTATGCTAATTGTGAGGCAGGTTACGAGAGAATTTGCAGCAAAAGATGATAAGCTATTTGCAACAGGCGAATGAGTTGTTAGGTCTACTGAAAATGTACGAGATTCATCAGATCCTAAGGACTGAGAATGGACACGCGGATGCGTTAGTAAACTTGGGATCATATCTGTAACTCCCATACAGAAGAAGCGTGCTGGTGGAATTTTTCCAAAAAGTCAAGTATATCACTCTTGTTGAACGATGTAGCGGATGTGAAATTTGAAAGAGAACCCGACTGGCAAGATGATATAATCCTTTACTTGGAAAAATGGACATTACCTAAAGACAAGCTTTAAGCAAGGAAAGTCCAACAACAAAGTGCCAGGTATTCTTTAATTAACATATTACTATATAAAATGTATTTTTCAGGTTCGTATTTAAAATGTCTAAGAAAGAAAAGAAGCTCAGTATGTGCTAGCCGAAATCCATTGAGGGATATGTGGGAATCACACTGGGGGAAGATCGCTGGCTTACAAATTATTAAATGATGGGTATTACTAGCCCAAAATATATCATGACGCCAAGCAATATGCGAGAAACTGTTACAAATGTCAACGCTTTACTCCCATAGCTAAAATGGCTCATGGAGAACTCAACACTGTAGCAAGTTAGTGGTCGTTCATGCAATGGGCCCTTGATATTATGGGCCCACTTCCCATGGTGCCAGCTCATAAATGTTTTATGTTAGTAGCAACAGATTATTTCACTAAGTGGATCGAAGCCGAGGCATTCGCGAGGATCCCTGAAGAAGAAGTAAAGAGATTTTTGTTCACGTTTTATTCTGTTATACGAATGGGGTGTCATCTGTTCATGCTTTTCTCATACATAGGGTGTCATCTGTTCATGTTTTGGTCACACATTGGGTGTCATCTGTAAATATTTTTCATCACTCATGAGTTTCCATCTGTTCATGTTTTTCATCACCTATGGGTGCCATCTATTATGTCGCCCAATGTGTGTCATCTGTTTCGTCGCCTGAAATGTGCCATCTGTTTTGTCGCTCAATTCGTCATGATGTGTTTCAGTTAACATGTGATCAGTTCTGATTAGGTTGTTAACTCTAGGATATGACAAGACAAGATATGAATGAGATTGTTATATGAATCTATTTGAGACACGTGTTATCTATGTACTATGTTAAACCATGTCATGATCAAGTACGTTACTTTATTTCAAATATGATATATGTCAAGTTCAGTTATGTTATGTCGTGATTGCATTTATGATATGTGGATGCATGTTATTATATGAGTTTGCTTACTGAGTATTTTAAAATACTCATTCCCCCACAGTTGTTTATGATGCAGGCGGTGATGGCGAGTAGCATGAGTGGGAGACTGCCATCACTAGTTAGATAAGAGTAATTTATGTTTTCAGTTTATGATTTGATTTAGCACTTAGGAAAATATTTTCTGTTAAACTTGGTTATTTAAGTAGTTTATTTTACGTTATGATTTTCTACGAATTATGATGAGTGAAAACTTCATGAATTATGGATTTGAAGTTTTGACTTTATTTCAGAATTTAATTCAATTTTTTGAGGTTTTATTAATTATGCATTTAAGACATTTTATCGCTTCCTCTATTTAATGATTAAGATTCTTATCATAGATAAGTTTAATACTTCCGCTATTTAAGGTCAAAATTTTTCTATCATGGGTAAATTAAGAATTTCAATTTGAGAATTTTCTAAAAATTAGGGTTTATTTCGAATTGGGGATTTTAAAATTATGAAATTACATGTATGTTTAACCCTGGGGGATCAGGGCATTACACAGGAGTTTGAGGAGCACTAGTGAAATGCCTCCAACTCCAAGGAACAAAATCTTTAGCAGCCTCTTAAGAGCCAGAAGTGGTGGCGGAAGTAGGCTCCCGTTGGACAGCTCATGAAGGAGGAGTTGGAGAGGGGTCATTGAGCGTGCTAAAGGGCCCTCATTTTTAGCACTGGGGAGTAGGAGGAACAGGAGGAACCTAAGAGGAATTGGATGTGTCCGTCCTCAGACAAACATTCATTTCGTTCTCAATGCTTCCCATTAGAACAATGTGTAGACGTTTAGTCATCCTAGTGTTGCTAACATCCCTTTGGAATAAGATTTCTACTTTTTCTTATTCTTCTTCCATATCAGTTAACTTGGAAGAACATAAAATTATACAGTTGGCAACTGAAAGATAGGAGGGAACGAGAATACCTTTCACAATTGAAGGAGAAAATGATGACAGAATCGATACAGAAGCAGTAAGAGCAACGGTCGGAGCAAAAGCAAGATTGACTTCCCTCCTCGGATCAAGAAGTTCATACCACCTTCTCTCCGGACAATGGTAAGCTGCAGTTGTCCTTTCTTTTAACACCCTTGATGTGAAAGGTTTCTTGTTAGCTCTTTTATCTGCAAAAGAAAGGGACGTGTTAGTAAACAGAAATTAATGGAAAAAAGAAAGAAAATTGAGGAAAGAAAATGAATGAATGCAAAAACGGAGCTCCGACAACTTACTGAAAATTACCCATTTTCTAGGAATTATCCAGCGGTCATCACCGCTCCAATTCCCGCCAATCAGAAGTGTATCACGTTCCCATCCTTTATCACCCTTCGGAAGATCGATGATCAACGGACCCCTTTCTACCAATGGCCTAGGAGCCAAATAATAACTTTCACCCCGACGTTTGACTATATACATGTATTGATGTTCTCCCACACCTAAGCCTAAGTTGTATCGTTTGTTTATGGCCTCAAAACATAAGACTATTCTATAGGAACTTGGGGTTGATAAGTGTGTAAAAATACATTTTAGCTATCATTTATGAAAAGAAGAGATTAAATATGCTATTTTATGTCATTTTTTTTCAAATGTTACTACCAGATATTTATTTTATTTTTAATGTGTTTTAAGGTTATAAAGAATAACAATGAAAAAGAATTCAAAATGGTCTAAAACTCTATGTCTCCAGTTGCCTCCAAATCTCCATGTGCCACCTTGTGTGATCATCTTGTCATCTTATCTTTTTGAAATTTACATAGTCAAAGAAAAATGAATGTTCAATAGTGATCCTGATTTTTCTACAAATCAAATCTCATATGGTGAAAGATAAGAGAATAAACTTTCATTTGAATATTTTTTTCATATTTTTCGGATCGGTCTAACACGGTCAAAAGACGGGATAAAATCTGATTACGTTTTTAAATCAGTGAAGGATAAAGATAAGGATGAACATAAGGATAAAGATAAAGATAAGGACATTAGCTTACCTCTTGAGCTAGAACTCTACAACCTCTTATCTTGAACGACAAAGAGTCATATTTGTGCAAGAGGTCTTGAAAATATAATTTAGCTGACTCTAAAAATGAGAGATTTTAGGGAGATAGTTGTTGATTTTTGTGAAAACTGAAGAGCGCACACCTGGGGGACACGCCCCAACTAAGAGAAATGGCTGATAGTTGTAAGTTGTATCTGCTTGTTCTGTTTCATTGAATATTGAAATCCCTAGTAATGTAAATACATGCCCCTCCATTTAAGGGTTTAAAGTTTCTACTGCTATGAATTTTCCAGTTCCTAAATCTTTTACCCATCAGGCCATCGGGATCAATTTTGGGTCCTAACCTAACAGCCGGGCCATCTTTCGGGTCTTGGTACAATGGATTTCATAGGCTTTTGCTGTGCTCTTCCGAAAGAAGTATGTGGAAATGACTTGTCATGGCCTCATGCAATGAAGAATGATTTACTCGGGAAAACCTTTTTTGCTTATGTGGATGGGTCGCTTCACTCTCCCCGGGAATTACTGCTGCTTGCAGAAGATCTTTTGCTGCCATACCTCTGTCAAAGAAGCAATATATTTATCAGTTCAACAGTTTCTTCACAGCCAAAAAGATTATTCCTACTACCAAAGGATAGCAAAGCATAATTCAGCATTTAAATTTGAAAATGAAGGATTGAAATTTCTGAAAGTTACCTGCTTCCCAATATTAAGTGGAATGTATTTGTATTTGATCATATGTGAAATTTGGCGTCTCATACTAAGGGAGAAAAGGACAATCCAGTAAAATAGTAGTATAGGCCAGAATACAGGAACATCAAATATGGAAAAGAGAGTCATTACAAATGCAAGACAGAATGCGTTTGTGAAGGAGAGCCTGCAAGCACAACCAAAACATTAAGCAAATCAGAAAGCATCATAACATAAAGTTAACCCAGGAAGCAAATTATCAAATAAAAGAATCAATCAAATGATTATGCTTGCTCAGAATGTGTAAACTTTTCATGTTTCCCCTCATACGATGCCAAAAATGGTTCTGTACCAAAAATGATTGACTAGTGATACACAAAATTGCCGCATAATAGAAAGAAATACGAAAGAAGTGCCTAAACCGATACAATTAAAATGGTTCATGTGATTCCACAAAGAATGGTTTTGGAAGTCCAGAGAGTCCAAATGCATGGCAAAAGACAACTATCCAATCAAAGACAGAAAACCCTCACTCACAGCTATTTCCATGGCTTCAGATACCAGAACCACATTGCAATAATGGCCACAAGCCTTTTATAACTAATAAGAAGCTTGAAAACATGAATAACTGAAGCTTGAAAAATGAATAACTGAAGCTTGAAACATGAATAACTGAAGCTTGAAAACATGAATAACTGAAGCTTGATAGCCTTAGCAAGATTCCACCTATTTTATGCCCATTTCCATTGTCAAGATTCCACCATCATCACCAATTAAACAAATTCTAACAAGTCTTAGCAACAGAGTAAAAAGGTAACAGAAGTAGACGCTTAAGTATGTAAAAAGAAACTAAATGAACATTAACTATTTTCTTGAATTGAATCCTAAAAAGCGCAAGTAAAGAAGCAAAACACGGAGTTGAGAAAGAATATATCGTTACCAAAACTTAAATTCTGGAAGTCGGCGAATAAACGGCTTGAATTCATCTGACCCTTTAGTCGGCAGTAAAGGCCCATCTGAAACCTCCTTCTCTGGATCAACCAAAGGTGACAAAAACCCAATCAACAAATTCAGCAGGTAAATTCCCAGACCGTATGAAATAATGTAGAATCCTTGAACATGATAAACCCGCCAGGCATAAATTGCTGCTAAAACGAAAGTTCCAATCCATCTATAGAGTGCATAAGGGGTAGTCTTATCAAGGTAATATTGATATAGCTTCAACACATTATGTTGCCACTGATTCAAGGCTAATGCTGCTGAGGCACTGTCGCCTCCAAGTCCTTCCATTCAATTTAATCTTCACCTTCTGCATTATTCATGTGTTCGAAATTTGACCCAAATATTAATCAAGATAGGAAACTACCATACTTGTAATTTCATCTTCATGTCTGCATACACATGCACAAACAAACATTTCTACTTTTATGTGCTCATGTAACTACTGTTCTTAGTTGTGTAACTAAACCGTGTCCCAACAGTTCCATTTATATTGTAGTTAAAAAAAAATATTTTCCTTCGTCTTTTGTCCTTCTTCATTCTACCATTCTTCAGCTTGTTTTCGTCAAATACCATTATCCAGCTCTAATTATTAGAAGAAAATAAAAGTGAATGATGCTTGATCAATGACAAACTCAAAATGAACTTTTTTGCAGTATTGGTGAATTTTAGCACAAATCCGAAAGCCCCATAACAAATTATCAAATAATTATGCATGCTCAGAATGTGTAAACTCTTCATGTTTCCTTAGCACTTCATTCAATTTTCTTACATTATGCGTCAATTTGAGGAATACTAAATCATTTTTGGTACAGAATCAATTTTTGGCGCCCGTTTAGTGAAGCCGTGGCATAAACTTGCATGGAAACAACAAGATTTCAAACTTCTAGTCAACATTGAATCTATTCCATTACAAAATCGAAAGCAACCATGAGATTATAACCAAACCAATGCGATCGAGATTATAGTTCTACAGATTACAGGAGGAAGGCCCTAAAAAATAACATCCACCATAAACATAGCACGCAAAATGAAAGGCAACATTAATTTTAGAGGGTTCCATCAGAAGTCTCCCGATATCATGTAAAAGATATAGAGCGAGCAAATACAAACTAGACTCTTCTCACAAAAAGCAAGCATAACAAACCCATTCCCATAATTAGGCAAGAAAAGTTATCAAAGCAAACCCAGATAGAAAAATCGCAAGATAGGAATTAGGAAACATTAACGGCAAAGATGAGCAGAATGGAAGGTTTCCCACCTCAACCTTCAGTGAATAACAACACAAGGCAGAATTAACAAGAAATTTGCCAGCGGGGGATTTCGAGAATATAGGAGGCGAAAAACGAGAGGATGTGTAGAGCAATATGATTTGGATTTTGTTCAATTTATGTTCAATTTTACTCTGATACTCTACTATAGTGATTGAAAATGATGATGGAAGGGAGAATAGTAAAATGATACGGATTACGGATAGTGGTGGTTCATTTGGTGGAAGACAGAATCACGGAGCAGTACCATTGCGCGTAGAAGAAGGTGGAGCAAGGCAGCAAAAGAAACAATTCGTCTGTGAAGTTACTGTTTGGTGAGACTCTAAGGAATATGATTAAGAATATGCTTTATGCTATGCCAGGCCAACGTATTCTGCAACTCTTCCTCTGTTTTTTCTCTTGGAAATTTATTGACAGAAGCCATCTTTCGTAGAGAAATTTCGAGTGTGTCATTTTTTATAAAAGAAAAGACCAAGTTGCTGTTTGTTAGGAAGGAGATGTGTAAGTAAAATCAAGAACTCGATCAAACTGAACCAAATCATGCCGGTTCGGTCAGTTTGTCATATGATTTAGATCTACATCAATTTAGTAAATAGAAAAATTGTAATTTTCGATTCGATTTAAAGTTTGAGAATATAAAAACCATCGAACCACACCGATATATACAAAATTAGAAATATCTGATTACAAATCAGTAGTTAGTTCAGTGGAGATGACAACTTAGAAAAACTTTCAAAGTGTTGTGCACACGAGTTTGAATCTATGCCCCTTATATTTTTTAATTTATTTTTTGACGCATTACATCTCACTCGTTTTAAAAACTGCATGCCTCCCTGTCTCTTTCTCTCTAAACTCCCTCATCCCAGTTACTGTTCAGTTTGTCACAGATCTCACATCATTAATGTAGATCCTTCATCTTCACAGCTAGCTCTATCATCATCGTCTTCACAACTCTGTCAACGTCATCTTCCTGGCCCCTAACGCTTCATCTTCACGACTTCTAACTCATCGCCGTCACAACTCCTCAAATCAGAACCTAAAGTTTCTCTAATCGAAGCCTAAAGCTTCATTCGTTTTCACGGCTCATTTGATTTGTGTTTCGTTGTTGTTAGGCTTGATTTTTTGTTAGAGATTTGTTGTTGTTAGAGTGATTTTTGTTTTGAGATTAGCTTGGTTTTGTTTGGAATCTGTTGAATTTTTTGGTTAGGGTTTTGGCTTCTTTTATGAATCAATTGAAGTTTTTGTACGGGGAATGATGAAGACTTTTGTTGCCTTTTACTTTGATTTTTTGCTGGTCCGGTTCGTTTTAATATAGATTTTATACGATTCGATTTGATTTAATTTTTATAGTTTCTTAGTTCGCTTCAATTTCTTTATTGTAAAATCACATTTACGGTTTGATTCGTCTAGATCCTTAAGCCGCACCAAACTAAATTGCTTACACTCCTATTTATTAGACGATAATTTACTTGATCATAGTTTAACAACCTGATTTATTTAGTGAAATTAAATAAAAATGTAATGAAATATTTTAGCAGACACTTCATTAATTTATTTAGCGAAATTTTTTTCAAACTCAGTCGGTTCCCTTGAAAAAAATGTCAAATTTTGTTAGAAACATGTGTGGGTCTCAAATCGATTTTTTTTAACTTTCTTAAGCATCTCTCTATAAGGTTCTCACTTCTTTTTAACTTTCTTTTCTTTTTCATTTTTCTTGACCATAATCAATCTTAATTAAATAAACAAAAAATCTAAAATATTATTTCAAGACATCACTGCAAAGTTTTTTTTATATTATCATGCATATCATTTAATGTCACCTACATAACTTTTTTAATTTTTAAATATTCATTCATTCACTCTCCGTAAAATATAAAAATAATATTATTATATTTTAAGATACGTTGAAGTAAATGACTTGAAGAAGAAAGAATACCGAGTTTTTAATACTCTAGAGATACTGAAAATTATTTTCTTGTTTAAAATTAGATATGAGAACTAGAACAGTTCGACTGGTGTATGTTACCTGATTAAGAAGTTCGTATGGGTCTTGTGACAGATGATTTAGCCCTACCCCACCCTTTACTGTCTCTATTTACACATATAAACAAAACATAATTTGTAGCATTTAGTCATTTTTAGTAGGTTGTTAGCCATTTTTAAACACTAGTAAAGTGTTATGTGTTATACACGTGATCAAGATCATTAGTTCTTTTCCTCACACATTTAGGGTCATTGTCATTCCAAGTAAATAGAAAAGAAAAATCTAATATTAAGTTTTATATACACACTTTATTAAAAGGGTTTTCGTCAGAAATAAGCCAAATCAAATAAGAAATATAAAAAATAGTCTAGATGTAAAATATCATAAAAAATAGTCACTAGATTTTTAAGCCCACATTCCCCAGCCCATGTGCTACCACCCAACCCGAACTCCCCCATTTCCTCTCCAACTTTGCACCTTCCAACCCACTCTCCTCCCCATCCAACCCACTATTGTCATCCCAAATCACCAATTCATTCCCTCTTTCTCTATTTATGATGTTTTCTCTAACAATATAATTATTCAATTGATTAATTGTTATTTTAGATAATTAAATTAATTAATTTATTTATTTATTTAATAAATCAATTAATATTTCAGCTGATTATCAGATCTAGGTAAGTACACCACTTATCACTATCGTCTCACATAATAACATCAAAACAATCATGTATTGAAGAGCAAGTGTATGTGCCTCTTATTTTATGAGATTATGAGTATGTTTATATGCATTTCATGTTAATAAAATTTAAAATTTCAAGAAACAATCATGTTTGCATAATATATTATATTACATATAATAAATAATAAAAAATATCATCTAATATTATTGCTATCACAAAACCTAACTAATGTGAACAATACTAATTAAATACATACCATAAATATAGTAAATATACAACATATATATTTTAAAAACCATAAATTTTATAAGAAAATAAAATGTCAATATAACATATATTGTATATATAATATATAATATATGCAATTTATACAGTATATATGAAATATATCATATACATTAGTTTTCTGTGACTTTTTTTTGGTCGAACTTTTTTGTTTAGCGTCAAAATCATTTTTTGAGAAGATTTTTTTATGATTTTTAAGTGGCTAGTTTTTATGTTTTTCAAACTTAAAGCTATTTTTATGATTTTTTTTTGCAAAAATAGCCTTGTTACCATCAATACTATTATTAAATTGTGAACACATATATTTAGCTTCGATCGGTGAATCAACTTTAACTAAATTTTATGTTTTTATCTTATTCAATGAGTAGACTAATTAATATTAATAAAAATTATTTATTTTAACAACGTTGATGCATCGTTGAATCACTAAAAACATAATGAAGTTTTCACTATTTTATTAATGAGCATTCTTCCTTAAATATGTTTTCTTATTGTTGATCATGAGGATTCGGAAATCCCAATTTCACTAACATTTTTTTTGTTTCAAGGATATGTTCATGAACCTTAATAAACCACTTATAAAAATGTGATGTATAATTGACATTGATCATGAATCCATATTTAAGAAACATTGATATTATTAATAATTCATAATTAATTTTTATTTGAATATCACAATATTAAATGTACAATTGAAAAATCAATAGTCAATTGTCATACGGAATATAAAAGGTCATTTTAGGCATTTAAGAATAATAAGTGGATAATACTATCCAAAAATTATTCTCATCTGTTTGCCACTTTTAATATATTATAGATACTTAAGGCAATAACCATTTAGGATTGACCATTATTATACCATATTAATCTTTTTGGTTCAACTAATAGATCAATATAATAAATAAAATTTCAGATTTTAAAAAATAAAAAATAACATTTTTGTTTTGAGCAATTAATAAATCCAAATACATTCTAGATTATATACAAATGATACAACTTTTTTTCCTTCAAAATTCTAAC
This sequence comes from Datisca glomerata, assembly GCA_003255025.1. Lineage (NCBI taxonomy): Eukaryota > Viridiplantae > Streptophyta > Magnoliopsida > Cucurbitales > Datiscaceae > Datisca > Datisca glomerata. The sequence goes on along the minus strand of QANY01012693.1, from coordinate 386,982 downwards.
AGCTCCATGATTTGATTTAAAAAAAACTGAATACTTGTCAATCGTTAAGTTATTTTTGGATTTTTTCAAGTTTTTATCTTGTTTTCAATTCAAAGTCATTAATTAACCAATTTTCAATTTCAAATCTTTTATTACCTAATATCTATAAAAAATTTGTATTTTAAACAAATATTATATCAAAATAATGGTTCTTACTCCATATTAGCATTAACTGATTTTTCCATCTTAAAATATCAAATTTTATTCATTCTTTTCATATTAAAAAATCTAGATTTTATTCTTTCTTTTCACCTTTAAACTATGAATGTTAATTTATTGACTTAGACTAATAATTATTATTATTAGAAAAATGAACTAACAAAAGAAATAATAAAAATATTAAAATAATATCAAAAATAAAATATACTAGATGTAATCTGTAAATAGATATTATCAGAATAAAATGAATACAGAAATTTCACTCAAATGAGTAAAAGTTTGATGTGAGTTAGTAATCAGTTAATAGACATTGAATGAAATATTTACAATAATATTTAAGTTTCTATTAATAATTATTAACTTCATGCTCCGTGTGAGATATTTATTTATAGAAATAATAATTAAACTAAGATTTATATTATTAATGAAGGGTAATCTAAGAAGTAATATTTTTTTACAATTTACCATGATTATTGAGTTAATTAATATTTATAAAAAACTACAATTTTCTTTTCTTTTTTTATATTTAATGCTTCTCGTGCTTCATGTGAGCAATAACATTTTTCTACATAAATTATATTTAAAATAAGTTTTAGACTATTAAGTATAAAACTTGACGAAATCTAAATATCATAAACTACACATATATTATACTATTTTTGTAAAAAGTATAAATTTTTATTCATTATACTTATAATATAAATTTACGTAAATTATATTTATTGATCTTTTCATAATTATATTAAAATAATTAATATACTATCAACGTTAAAATTTAATAGTTTGTAATCAGCTAATAGACAATGTTGAGATCTAATTATAATAAAAATTTACAATAAAAATGTGTGTTTATGTTATCTTAGTTAATGCACAGTTAATGAATATTTTCTAATTCTAAAAAAAGTATAATAAATTGCGTAAATAGGTAATATTAAGTATTTACTCATAATTTATTATTGGTGTTTAAATTTCAGATTTTTTTAAGTAAGTAACAATATTATATGTTTTTCTTATAATAGTTTTCACTTTGTTAATTGTAGTATTGTAACTATGTTAAACTTGGTTTTTTTTTATTCCCGCAGGCATCTTATCTCTTTTGGATATTTTGAATTAGCTTTAATAATGAGTAACTTTTTGGTTTTCAAATTTTTTTCCAGATTGTATCAGCTATGAATTATAAAATTCAATAGCTTTTTGCATATTTGAAAAAGTTCCATAATTATTAGTTTTTTTTGTCACCAAATCTTTTAGATATTGCATAAATTTGAAACTCCTTAATTTACTTATTAATTAGTTTATTTTTTACCATAATTTATATTATGGGTATTATAGTAAATGAACCTACATATTCGGTTGAATCTTTTCAAAATCGACTATTCTACTAATATTTTATTATGTTCGGTTATTTTATGAAATACATTTTTAAATAGTATGTTTTTCTAAAAACCCTAAACAAAATAAGATATTTGGGATTGTGATGGTAAAATAGGAATAGACCAACGAATCGAAAAAGCTTGTGTGCTCCACAACCCATTCCTTCAACGTTCACTTTGCTTCTGACATTTGAGAGACATTTAAGGGGAATTTAATGAATATGATATTGTGATCTCAACAAAAAATGAATAAGAGTAACTTCCAACAATATTTAAAACTTCAATTTTCGAGAACGATTCAAGGTTAGAGTTGGACCTTATCTCCTTAAGATAAATTCCGCCCCCGTAGTGCTATAGGTTTTGTAACGGTTGTCTCCCACAATGCAACGACTCTTCTCTTACAGTAGCAATACTCAAATTACAATAACGGCGAACCAAAATATGCAATACTCTCTATTTAGATCTTTGTAGGGAAGAAGAAGGCTCTTGTGGTTGTGTTCTAATTTATACATAATGGAAAAGTATTGTCGAATGAAGTTATTCTCACTATTTATAGAAAATTGGTAAAGTTTAAAGAACACGACTCTTCAAATTGGTTGCTAATTCTACCAATAATAATTTATTTTCAACATATCTCTTGGAGACTTAATTCTAATTTAATATCTAAATGGCTAAATTACAGTAAACACCCTTGCACTTTCAAGTTTTTGTAAAATCATACCCCGTACACTTTTTAATTGACCATTTTAATCATTGTACTTTTTAAACTAGTACACATACTTCGTATGTGTTAAACTAATGTAAAATAAACGTATGATTTTACATTAATATTAACTATCTTTAAAACTTGTTATAATTTTTTAATATATTAACTTGTTCATGATATTTAAATTACATCATATAACATTTTTCTAAAACCTACATTATATAACATTGCTCTTTGAATAATATATAAAATAATTTTATTCCATCAATTTGTCCGGTTCTGAAAAAATAACTATTACATTAAAAGATAGTTAATAAATATCGTATTTCTCTAAATTTATTTATATGAATTTTCATGTTCCCGATATCATAATTATTACAACATATTTAATTTATAAATTTCTAACAGCAATATTATTGATTTAAAAAGAAAAAATCGTTGTCCAAAAGATCTCGAATTTCATCTTGACGGAGATTCTTTACTAACTTCAAAATATTATAAAACTATAGAGTTTTACTAATAATTTAAGAAAATTATCATTAAAAAGAAAATATAATTTCATTGTATGAGAAAAAAAGTGAAATACTCAAATTGTACTATATTTAAGAGGCTATAAAGGATAAAAGGGAAAATAAGAAGTTTTTCCCTTTTAAGCCTCTTTTAATATAGTAAAGATTCGACCAAAGTAGTCACTCTCTCACATTTACTGTTTATTAGAACATAGAGAATGATCCTTTAAAGAAAAAGAAACTAACAACTCGAAGAATCAGAAGAAAAACTCTCCATCGCGAACAGAGAAACCAGCCAACTCATCTCCATAATGAACGAGATCTGGACGAGGTTCACTGCACTTTCAACTCGAAGAATTTGCAGATTTTACACTCTGATTTTTCTTGGTAGATTTTATTTTCTTCCCATTTTAACTTGTTGGTTTATACTGAAGTAAATTACTCAGCTACATTGGAAACAAAAGGGTTGCATGGTAAACTAAATGAACATAAAATAATTCAATTTGGGCTATATGTATACTTTGACTATATGTATTCAACAAGCCATAGATCTTGAGCAAAAAAAATCGAAGATAAACCTGTAAAAAAATTGAAGAACAAACAGAACAGTAACGAAGAACAACAACAAAATCAAAGAGAACCAACTCTCGAGCTCGAAGAGAACCAGATCCCGAGCAAAAAAAAATTGAAGACAAACCTGCAAAATCAAAGCTCAAACTGATTGGTTTCTTTGTTCACGAGTTCGCTAGAGCTCGAGTCCACTTCGAAGGAAATCGAAGCTCGAACTCGAGTTTGCTGGAGCTCAAGTCTGCTTCGTTCACAATGGAGTTGGTTGGTTTCTTTGTTCCTTGAAAGTGGTTTCTTTCTTCGAGCTATGGAGTTTAGTTTTTCTTGAAAGTTATTTCTTTCTATTTTTTAAGGGACCCGTCTCTCCGTTTTTAATAAACCACAATGTGAGAGAGGGACTATTTTGGTCTAATTTAAAAAGTGTAAGGATTAAAATGGTCAATTATGAAGTACAATGGTATGATTTGCACAAATTTGTAGGTGCAGGTGTTTATTGCATTTTAGCCATTAAATTTGTTATAAAGGTAATTAAAGTTTCTCTGAAATTTATGGAACAAATACTCCAACAAGTCTCAAACCAATTTTCATTCATGATTCATGACAATCCTCCGCATGAATGAAAATTGATTAGTTGTAATATGCAATGCATGCAACAGATTCAAAAAGACAGTATTTAAAAGAAGTTACTCTTCACTTGTAACGGCACAAGGGCTTGCATTATGTTTGACATATTTAAAGAAGCTAATTTTTCTATTTTTTACCCACTTGAAAGGTTATAACAGTGGCATCTTTTCATTTTTAAAATGGTACTATTTCAAATAATAAGAATGATTATAATGATTATTAGAATTACCATGAATCATCTTATATATATAGTGACCATATTCGTATTTTTAAGTATGATGACAAAATCATATAATTTTCTCTCTTTTCACATTTACATATTTACTAATGTGTGCAGTTACAAACCATAGTTTTTGGACAGTCAAAATCCCACCTTACACGTGGTAAGATCTAGACCAATGAGTCAATTAAGAAACAAATGGAATACGGACCGTAGGATCAGCCAGACGGTTACGAAGGGGATCTTCGAATGGAATATTCCCCAAAGAAGTTTATCAATCCTTATTACTTGCTACATAATAGGAGGATAAATTATTATTTAATTATAATCTTCATGTATAAATATGAGCATGTACAATCTCAAAAAAATTGATTGAGTACAAGCAAACAAAGCTTTCGAGTTCTTATTCTCTTACTATTTCTCTGATTTATTACTTTTATTACTTGTTCATAATAGATTCTTCTTTTACCAGAAAACTCCTTTACATTTTGGTGCTTTCATTGAGAGTGAGAAGAAAAGCTCGAGAGGACCCTTCCAAAACCAAAATACCTAGAACCAGATCCAATGTTGCCCTCAATGAGGGAAACAAAACTGCAAACGAGAATGATCATGTTAATCAACCCACTCCACTAGTTGAGATGCTCTAGACAATTCTGATAGGAATGCAGGAGATGGAGCAACGGAACACTGAGACGCAACGCAGCGCATGGCAGGTGTAGGATCATATTAATGCGTTACAATGAGAATCAACACAAACATGTGCAGAGGTTAGTCAGCAGACTAACAATGAAGAATGAGAGAATCGTTCATAGCAAGATGGACAAGGTGTCAGACGGGTAAACCCTCAGGTCAGCAGAAACATGCAGCTAGAAGACGGGGAGATCCAGTCTAAAAAACACACAAGGAAGACAACGAGAGACATCCATCCACTAAGATCATAATAGAAAGGGAAGTAGAAGAAATGATGGAGATGAGGAAGCTGGGAGTACGAGAAAAGCCAGCCTCGAGTTGTTTACTCGTTCTCCATTGTGTCCGGAGATTTTAGCTGCCTGACACCTTGTCCATCTCAGGCAGTTCAAAAGCGTGACACCCAAGTCCAAATGCTATGAAAGGAAATCTGAACTGGTGGACCATCTTAGGCGGTTCAAAGAAGTAATGGCGATGTACCAACATAAAGATGAGCTAATGTGCAGGATGTTCTCCACCAGCTTAGACGAGAATGCTTTGAAATGGTACCATTCACTCCCAACTCATTCAATTACTAACTTTATTATTGTTTCTTCGGTCTTTCTGGAATAGTATTCCCCATATCGTTTGGTGATGGATGATACGGAATACCTCGTAACCATCTCCATCAAGAAAGGAGAATCTCTACGGGAGTATACTCATAGATTCAAAGACGAGATGGCCAAGGTGGAAAGCTGTGATGACCGAGTGGCAAGATTAGCTTTTAGATGAGGGTTGAAACCGTTGTCTATGGCGGAAACATTCCAACGGGCACAGCTTATAATCATATTAGAAGAGGATAAGACAAATTTGTTGAAGCTGACAGAACGAAGAACAAAGGAACATAAAAAAGGAGAGCAGAGTTTTAGGTCCGAGAGGAAAAGATCAAAAATAGATTATGCAAGGGGAGAAAGCAAGCAGGACAAGAATGAGAATCGGGGAAGATATGCTGACACGATCCATCCTTGGGATGAATTCTATACGCCCCTCATTGTTCCAGTAAATTAAATTCTTGAAGTGATCAAGAACAAACCATTGTTGAAAAGGCCAACCCCGTTGATGAGATAGTTGAGTTATAAGGATAGAAAAATATAGTTCTTTTCACAAGAGCTACGAGCATTACACGAGGGATTACTTTCAATTCAAGGATTACATTGAGGAGTTAGTGAAGGATGTGTATCTTCAACAGTACATGCAGAAAGATGTGTAGAAACGGGAAACGAAGAATGAGGACCAAGGTAAATGAAAACAACCTCTCATAATTGTTGATACAATAATTTCACTAATTGAACATGAGGGGACCACCAAGAAAGAGAGGAAGATGTATTGTAAGAAGCCCACATTAGAAGGACATCGGGAAAAAAAAGTTCTTCAAATGATAACAGAAGTTTGTCATTGATATTTGATGAGATGGATCTGAAACCTGATGAACGTCACAATGATGCTCTAGTCGTTACGATACAAGTTGGGAACTGTTTGTTGAGAAGGATACTGATCGACGACGGGAGTGCTGTCAAATCCTATATCGATCAACCCTTGAGAAAATGACTATGGGGGAACAAAAGTTGCAGGGTCCGTCGCAGCGGTTGATAGATTTCAACGGGACCGTGAGTTACTCCGAAGGAATAAATACTCTCATGGTGAACGCTGAGCTGGTCAACTATCTGATAGAAAGTGTGATACTGGACACCTTATCCCTTTACAATGCAATCCTCGGAAGAACGTGGTTGCAAAAGATGAAGGTTGTTCCATCCACTTTTTACCTGATACTAAGGTATCCATTCTCCAGATGGAATAATGATGATAAAGGAAGATCAAGCTTCTGCTCGTATCTGCGCCGCAATAGCACTAGAATCAGCCAAGCGAATGACAAGGGATAAGAAGGCGGATGGTCAAGCAGAGGCTACGAGACAATAGCAATTACAGGAAAATGGGCAGGTTGGCCCGTTAAACCTGAGGTATGAAGCGAGAGAAACAACTGAGCTCGTGTACCTCGAAGAATGAACATAAAAGACAACCAACTTTGAGGCCAACCTTGAGAAAGTGGAAAATGAGAAGTTAACAGATTTTCTGTGAAGGGACAAAGCTATCTTTGCCACTACGACATATAGATGCCAGGTATTCCTGAAAATATAATATGCCATAAGATGTATACAAATCCCACTATAAAACCAGTAAAGCAATGGAAGAGTCACTCCAGAACAGAACACCGTGATAAAAGAAGAAGTGGACAAGCTTTTGAAAGCTGACTTTATCCAAGAAGTGGACTATTCGAAGTGGCTTACCAATGTAGTCATGGTGAAAAAGAAGAACGAGAAATGGAGGTTTTGTGTTGATTTCACCGATCTTAATAAAGTCTACCCAAAAGATGACTACTTGTTGCCAATGATAGATCAGATGGTAGACGTGACTTCAGGACATGAACTCCTCAGCTTTATGGATGCCTTTTCATGATATAATCAAGTGAAAATGTTTCAACCTGATTTGTAAAATACCTCATTTATAATTGAATAAGGTACTTTCTGTTACAAGGTAACACCTTTTGGACTGAAAAATGCAGGTACAACTTACCAGTGGCTCATGAAAAAAATATTTCGCAAGCAAATTGGAAAAAAACCATGGAGGTTTACGTAGATGACATGCTGGTCAAAAGTTGTAAATGAGAAGATAACATTAGGGACCATGATGAGGCCTTTTCAATCTTGAGAAAAAGTTCCATGAAGCTGAATCCAGACAAGTGCACTCGGTGTAGCATCGAGAAAATTTCTATGCTATCTAGTGTCATAACGGGGAATTGAAGTCAACCCGAACCAAGTGAAGGTTATGATGGAGATGAACAGACAAGTGTGCAAACCATTTTTCACGAAATTGAAAAAGAATTTCCGTTGACAACTGGGACGAAGAATGTGAAGATGTTTTCAAAAGAATCAAGGAATACCCAACAACTCCCTCGTTGCTCTTAAAACCAATATTCGATGAGCAACTACTTCTGTACGTAGTGGTATCGCAAATGGTTGTTAGCGTCGTTCTAATCAGCGAAGAAGAAAGGAAGCATAGGCCCGTCTACTTCATGAGCAAGAGTCTAGTGGTGACCGGAATGAGGTATAAAAGAATGGAGAAAATGGTGTTAGCCATTACAATTACTACAAGGAAGTTGAGGCCTTACTTCCAAGCCCATAGCATACAAGTGTTAACAGACTCACCCATCAAAAGTCTGTTACACTCACTTGAAAGGGGAATTACCTGAATACAAACATCTGGCAAGAACGATCCAGTAGTAAAGTGCAACGTATTCTTTTAATTAGGGAGTATTGTATAAAAGGTATTTTTTTAGTTCCGCATTTGAAATGTTTATAAAAGAAGGAAGCCCAATATGTGTTGGCTGAAATCCACGAATGAATATGTGGAAACCACACCCGGGGGAAGATCCTTGGCCCATAAAGTATCAAATGGTTTAAAATGCATCAAGATGCAAGCAATATGTGAGAAACTACGACAAATGCCAACCCTTTGCTCCCATAGCAAAAATGGCATTGGAAAAATCAACACAGTGGCAATCCCGTGGCCGTTCATGCAATGGGACTTAGCCATCGTTGGCCCACTTCCCATGGCACCCGCTCAGAACATTTTCTGTTGGTAGGAACGAACTATTTCACAAAGTGGATTGAAGCTAAAACATATGTGAGAATTCAAGAAGGGGAAGTGAAGGGATTCTTGTAGAAAAATAGAGTATGTAGGTACGAACTCCCCGAGTACTTATATCTTACAACAGACTTCAGTTCACAAGGAAGGTAGTTAAAGCCTTATGCGAAGGCTTGGGAATTATCAAGCGATTTTCTACGCCGTACTATCCGAAATGAAATGGTTAAGCATAAAGATATACCCGTATCATACTTGAAAGTATGAATGGCTAGAATCAACTAAAGGAAAATGGATGGAGGAGTTGATAGCAGTACTATGGGCATACATGACCACTCCTAGAGAGGCAACGGGCGAAACCCCTTTCGCTTTGGCATACAGAACGGAAGCCGTGATACCTGTTAAAATTGGAAGTCCAACCATGAAATCAAGTCTGAATTAGCATTAGAATGAAGAACTCTTGAAAGAAAATCTTGATCTTCTAAAGGAATGGAGGGAAACAGCTTTAATCCGGATGTCCAATTAAAATCAGAAAAATAGCTTACTTCTAGAAAAAGATTGGAAGATGAGGATTTCAGAAGGAAGATCTAGTCCTGAAGAAAATCTCCCAGATAGAAAGAAAGCTCGTACCGAATTGGGAAGGGCCATATATAGTCAGCAGAATTGGAGGCAGCGAATATTATTATTTGGCAACGAAAGAGGGGAAGGACCTAGAAAAGCCTTGGAACGCTACACATCTGAAAAGATATTTTATCTGAATTGTAAACATGTTATAGTGAATATTTCCCATAGTTTTATTTCACAAGGGTTTTCCACTTAAAATACTTTGTGTCAACTCTCTTTGTTTTCTCCTTTCTCCAACAAGCGACAAAGGAATTGGGGCCATGTTCACAAACCTAAGTCCATGAGAACGGATTCTCCATCAATCAGTATTCATTCTCTAAAGGAAACTCGGACCATGGTTCTTCAATGAACATAAATCCTTGAGAGTGGGCGACACTACAAAGGGCCTCTACACTCTAATAGATATTGGGGCAATGGTTCTTCAATGAATCTAAGTCCTTGAAAGTGGATGACACTACAATGAGTTTCTGCTCTCTAAAGGAAACTAAGGCCATAATTCTCTAATGAACTTAAGTCATTAAGAGTGGACAACACTACAATGAGTCTCTACTCTTTGAAGGAAACTAAAGCAAATTTGAAAAATATAAACCTTGACAACGGACCATGCAATGGAAAACACTTAAAGGAATATTTATAATGCTACAAAACATTTGTTCTCTAAAGAAAATTGAAGCTCAAAGCTGTACAAAATGCATCTTTGATAACGAATTCTACTACTGAAGAGTTAATCTCAAAGAAAAATCGAAGATTGTAAATCTTTCAAGTGCTTGAGAATGGATTTTGCTCCAAAAGCATTTGTACTCTAAAAGAAGGTGGAAACTCGAAAGTTTCTCCAAGTGTTTAAGAACGGATTTTGCTACAAAAGTAGTTGTTGTCAAAGAAAAGTTGAAACTTAAAGTTGCTCATTTTTTAGAACGAATCACAGTTGTTCTCTAAAGAAAAAATGCAAGGTTTTGCAAGTTCTTGAAAATAGCCTGAAATTACTACAAGTTCTTTAGAGCATATTTTGTTAGCAAAAACTTTTATGTAATTAATAGAGAACATATTTAGTTCCTCTCAAAAGAAAGTTGAAACTTAAGGTTTCTTGAAGTGTTTGGGAACGAATCACAGTTTTGCCAAGCCCTTGGAAAGAAGTCGAAATGGAAAGAAAATTTCAACAAAAATCATAAAAGTTGATTCTTTTCTCATTGATGATTGGAAAATACAAAAAGAAAATAAACCAATAAAGAGGAAAAGAAAAGAAGTACAAAATTACAAGAATAAAAGAAAAAGTTAGGAAATGACGATGGTTTTGCGGTCAACGGAGGCATCTTCAGCATTGACAACCTCATCAACGTTGACAACGGCAGTTTGGTCAGTAACGGCTTCATCAGGAATGATGAATGCATCCTCTGTAGAGCTGTTAACTTTTACTTGGACCTTAGGAGGCAACTCGTAAAGAGGCTTTCAGGGAGGAGCATTCGATGAACCATTTATATAGCCTAAGCTATAGACCATCTGCTCGTCTTCGTCAAACGGAGCTTGATACTCATCCCCCACTTGCTTCTCCTTCTCTTCCACTGCCTGAGCCTTGGCTTGCTCAGTCATAGCCAAAATCTCTTTAGCTGCTTCCAAAGACTCTGCAAGCTTTAGGCTCTATACTTTTGCAATAGCTGCTTCTTGAGTCTGCTTCTCCACAACCTTCCATAGCTCAACCTCGGGTTTCCTTAACTGCTCAATCTCAGCCCGAAGACATCAATGAAACCACGACACTTGGCAACTTCCCTATGAAAACTCACCAAAGCCTGATCACGAGTAATGTGATGCTCTTGGAGGGTGTTGTGATGAATAATGACCTTTAAAAAAAGGAAAACAAGTGGGAAAGCATAAGTGAAATAAATGGGTAAAGTAGATTCAAGTAATGAGGAAAAGAAATGGAACTTACCCTCATCAAATCATGGCTCAAAAGTTGATGAGTTCACTAACGCTCATGCTACGAGTTGTCACCGTATCAGCATCACTCAGAATGCTCCGGGTAATGATATGGGCAGACGGGACATTGTTTAGGAAGTTGACTGACGCAAGAGTGGGAGGGGCAGGTGTATCACGCCTTGACTTCCAAGGAATAAATTCCTTCACATCATCTTAAGAACTGGAAGCGATGGTAAGTGCAGGTTCTCGTTGAATCGTTGACGGAGGAGGAGCCGGTGGAGGAGTCATGGACCAGACTAGAGCACATTCACTTTGGGTAGTAGGAGCAGAAGGGGCACGAGAAGAACTAGAAGTGTTCATTTTTGGACGAACATTCCTTCCCCCAACGTCACCTACCATAGTATGAAGTCATTTATTCATCTCCTCAGCAGCAGCCTCAGCAAATCTTTGAAATGAGTTCCCTCTCCTTCCTCCTCTTTAGGGTCCATTGACTCAGACTAACTCGAAACAGTTGTACGAGGAATTGAACAGAAAGTAGGAACGCGAATATCTCTGGGAAGCATACAAGGAGGTGATGATAGCAATGATGTAGAGACACCGGGAACCAGAGAAGATGTAGAGGCTGCGCCAACTTCCCGCCTTAGATCGAGGAGCTGGCACTACATCCTGTTTGGACAACGGTAGGCAACGGCTATTCTTTCGTTGAGTATCCTTATCGCGAAAGGCTTCTTGTTGGCTCATTTTTTTGCATAACCAAAAGAGAAATAAATGTCAGAAAGAAAATAGAGGAAAGAAAATGAGAAAGGAACTCCAACAACTTACTAAAAATTCTCAGGAATTATCCAGCGGCTATCACCGCTTCAATCCCGCCAACCAGGAGAACATTTCATTCACATCCGTTTATCTCCCTTTAGAAGGTCGATAATCAACAAACCCCTTTTTTCTGACGGTCAAGGGGCCATATAATAGCTCTCATCCCGCGTTGAACTATATATAAGTATTGAAGTTCATCTATACCTAAACCTAGATTATACCACCTATTCATAGCCTTAAAACAAAGGACTACCCTATATGAGCTTTGAGGTAAATTGGGAATCGACTAAGCGGTAAGTAGAAAAGAATTCTTGAAAGAGGGGGGAGAGAGAAAATTTAAGGCCTAGTGCTATGTACATCGGATGAATGGTAAATTCGTATGGGGATCTACACGGTAACCCTGGTGACACACTCTCCCATAGTTGTCAAAATCGAGATCCAGATCGTAGGATCGACGATCTTACGATCCTATAATTTCAAAATGATCCAGATCAAGTATAGAATTGGGATCAAGTGAGATCATGGTAGGATCATAATAGGATCAGTAGGATCGTAGAACGTACCGATCCTACACATATCTTAATTTGGATAGTTTTATTGGGCCAACATCAAGAATAAGCTAATTTTAAAGAAAAAAAATAAAAAAATAGCACAAGATGAAGCAAAAATAAAAAATAACCATCCAAATTAAAAACAAAACCAAAAATTCGCACAAAAAACCGTCACGTACGAGCGCTAACGAGATTTTGAATTTTTATCCATAAAGTATATATAAAATATACTACAAAAATTATACAGGTACATATATTGTATAAAAGTATCAAAATCTTGAGTTATGGTGCGCGTGGCGCGAAAACTTCTTTCGCATGGGAGTCCATTTTTTTCAAAAATCGTGCAGGGAGACTATTTTTTATATTTTTATTCTTGTGGCCATTTTTTATGAATTTTCTTAGAAATTGACTATTTATTAACATAACATATTTTTTTAGTTAGATCAAATGTTGTCAAAGGACCAGTTGTTGTAGCTCAGTTCCTAAGTCTCTGTAATTCCAATTCAATGTAATTGAAGCCCACCTCCTGGTTAATATGTTGTCATAAATCAAAATCGTCAAATCTTTGTAATATTTTATGAGCTTTGACTCATACTTTCTCGTACAAAGTTTTGAATTTATAAAATTTTATTCGTGTGTTTATGATATTGAGAGTAAAGTAGTTTTCGTAGAAACATTTTTGTGAAAATTTAATTTTATAATTTTAATTTTGAGAAACTTAAGAAACTAAAACCAAATCGTCTTAGTTACTGTACTCATTATAATGCTTGAGTGATGAAATTATTTTGAGCAACTTAAGAAATTATATGTTTAGGATCAAGCTTGAGTTGACTATTTTGAGACGTTATATATCTCAGACATTTATCAAGTAGAGTAAAACTTATTTTCATTATTTAATTTTAGTTTGAAATAGTTAATTTATTTTTTAAGTATCACAATATTTTAATATTATAATTATTAACATTTGCTAGGATCTTACGATCCTCGATCCGATTCGAAAGACCCCTCCACCGATCTGAGTAAAAAATACGATCCTGACAATCTTGCTCTCTCCTAATGCACAAAGGACGTCAGAGGGGAAATCATCTTAATGGGAAGCCATGAACTGCCTAAGCTTGAGTTCAGATCTTACTAAGGGGACATAGGGCTTAAAATAGGTTTCGCCAGCCATAACCCAAAGAAATGAAAGAAATGCAGAAAAGAAGAAGAAGAGGTGGAAGACTTACGATATTGAAGGAGAAGAACGAAGAATGAATGAAGATAAAGTCATTTAAATAGGCCACGGACGTGAAGAAAGAATTTTGATTTATTTCATAAATGCTGAAAAGATGCTATGCCTCGAGTACGAAAAGATTCATCGAAAAGGCATGACTGATTGGGTGCAATGAAACAGATCATCATGACAACTGACGAATGAGGAAATAACAGATGGCAAAAGAGGTAGGTGTAGTCTGCGAAAGATGAATTCAAAGTTTGTGCCGCGTATTCCAAGGGATGTCGATAACAGAAACAGGCAAATGTAACGGTAAAATGTAATAATCATCATTGACAAAAAGCTACTCGAGAGCCACGTTGCGTGTTTCCCAGGAACATTTGTAAATGAAAATGGGAAGATGTAACACCACTGAAAATAGACAGTCAAGCATTTACCTGGAGGATTACGTCGCGCATGGAAACAGAAACGGAAGACGTAGCGTCAGAGTGAGAAATGATAATCATTACACTTCAACGAATAATATTTCATTGAATATAATAGGGGCCAATGAGCGGTCAAAATATGACATTACACGTGACAAGATCCAAGCCGAGGAGTCAATTGAGGAACAGATTGAATACGGACCATAGGATCAGCTAGACGGTTACGAAGCAGATCTTTGAATGGAATATTCCCCGAAGACGGTTATCAATTCCTTATTACTAGCTACATAATATGAGGATAAATTATTATTTAATTGTAATCTTCATGCATAAATAGGAGCATGTACGATCTCAAAAAAATCAATCAAATACAAACAAACAAAATTGTTGAGTTCCTATTCTCTTACTTTTTCTCTCATTTATTACTTTTATTACTCATTCGTAATAGATTCTTCATTTACTGGAAAAGTCTTTTATAGTGTGTTCACTAGTTCTTATAGATTGAAGTGCAACTTCCATAAGAACGAAAATCCGTTCTATTTTAGGAGACAATTGCTCATCACTTTATACACCGTGAATGGAGTAAAATTACTTCAAGAACACAATGTTCGCACTAGACTCAAATTATATTTAGTTTTTTGTAGTTACAAAATTTGATACCGTTATCAAAATTTTTAATATTATAAATAAATTTCATACAAGGTACGCATCTTTTTTCTAACAATCCGTTCTCTTATTATCCCTAATGACAAAGATCAATGACTTATCGTATGTACAAATTTATTAATTTTGACTGAGACATTAAGGTCATATCATTGATGACATGGAGGAAACAAAGCCTTAGATCCATACGTTTGGTAATGAAACACGGTACGTGGCTATCTGGCTATCCAACAAAAAACTCCCCACTAATTTTTTGTAATGTACGGCTACTTTGTGAGTTTTGATCTCAAGAGCCAATTTTTTTAGCCGCCAGTCCACCTCGGCTCAGCTTCCACCCGCAGTATCCTTTGAAACACTAACTTCTTTCAAATGTTTTCATTGGCTTATGATCTTGGTATTCATCCTGCGTTAACCATGGTTCGATAAGAGGGAACCATGGCTGAACCCTTGGATCGAGTTCGGGGCTTTGTTACTTTCCATGAGGGCACTAGCAGTGTGATCACTGGCTAAGCTTTGATAACTCAGCAATTCATGTGCTTATCTATAATTCTATTCATTTAATTGGTCTATCTATTATTCGAGATTCTTAAATGAACTCTTTTTGAGTTTGATCCTCATAAACTTATAACCTCAAAATTTATGATTTTATATAAAATTCATATGAGGTGATTTAATAATAGATTTATACAGCACACTATTAGTGTTAGACCGATACTATAGCATGACTCATGTTTATTATATCTCAAAGAGAAAATGAGGATTTGAAGGTATGTTTAAATAATAAGATTATTTAAAAATATTTTAACCGTAATATTAATAATTAACTTTAATTAATAAATTTAACAATTTACTTTCACAAATATATTTAATTAGTAAAAAAATTATTTATTTGAAAAATTATTACACACCCACCCACGCACCTATATATATATAGAATAAATTATTTTAATCTACCTCAACTCAGTTGAAATTTAAAATTGATCCGAACTAATATTAGTAATTAAAAAAAGTTGTTTGATTTCATACTTATTACTAATTTACTTTAGATAATAAATTAAGTAATTTATTTTAATTGTTAAATTAAAACAATTTGATTCTTATTATTACTAATTTATTTTAAGCATAATTACAGTAATATTGTAAATTTAAATAAGAAGTGTTACTAGTAAGTTATTTTATAATGGGTGTATTTTAGTAAAAGAACACGATCGTCTAGATCTTGATGTCGATAAATTCATCAATGACATTAGAATTTTTCTCCGATTCCTCACAATTAAATAAACATCAATAAAAGTTTATTATTTGTTTAACTTCAATTATATTTTGTTAGCCAAAGAGATAACAATTTTTTTTATAAGTTCTGTTGTCATAGTTGATTAAACTCTCACACTCATATTTTAGATGTCGTGGATTTGAATCATATTCTCTTATTTTTCTTAAAATTTATAATGTAACTTTGACAAAAAAGATTTTTTTACGAAGTCTTTTAATTACTTAAAAATATCCCCAAAAAAATAACAAAATATTATTTATAACAATAACAATGTAGTCGTTAGAATGGAAGTAATATAGCAAAAAAAAAAACGCAAAACCCGAGAAGGTTGGTATATAGTATGTTATATAAAGGAAGAAGAATGTTATGCAGCAACATCGTGTTGCTCAAAGCTGATATGAAATGACTATATACTTGATATGAAATGATAATACTTGGTATGGAATTACACATTCAACCGTGGTTAAATCTTCCGATCCGAATCGTAAGATTTTATGATTTTATAATAATATCTAATCCCTACGATCTGATTCATAAATATAATATTAATTTATTTATTTAAATTATACTTAATAAAAAACTGAAATTTACCGTTGATTAATTGATTATATTCAAAAATATTGATATGTAGTTTGATAAATTATATTTTTATAATATTACTAGTATATAGTAAGATTTTACGATTCATGATTTGATCCTACGATTCACGATATGATCCTACGATTCGATTGGTGAGAGCTCTCTGTAATTTTAGGTAAGATCACAATTATGATAATTTTAAATTCAACTCATAATTGAAATATTTTTATCTTTGTTAATTTGTAGTTTACTCGAGAAAGATATTAAACAAAATCCTTATTAATTGATAATCAGTCAAATATCATTTTTTATAATAAAATGTTTTATCTTTTGAAGAAGTCAACGTGGATAGATATTTATACAAAATCATAGGCTGGCGAAGATATTTTCACTAAAAGATATTTTCTTCCTCCCAGAGTCATGCATGACAACGAAAATGAGTTGAATAGATAAATGAAACTTAACAATCCACGTCGACAGCACTTTTTGGGTTTTGGATCCTCTCCCATAACAACGGATCAGATTCAGTACGAACAAAATAAAAGATAAATTTAATAATTAATATTAAAATTTGAGTTGACAAAAAAGAATTAAATAAATGTGATTTAAGAAAAAAAAGAGCTGATAAAAGCAATCACATCGTAATAAAATAACCAATGAGGTTCTTTTTCAATGAACAAGAGCCACTTATGCAATGTTATATAATTGAATGACTAAGTTAAGATAAAATTCAAAGAATTCTGAACGGTTGGTATCCATTGTTAAAAAATAGAAAAAAAATATTTTTTTTTATATTTTTTCCCAAGTAATATTTTTATGTGATTTAAACAGTTCATATCTAATCACACAGGCCCAGATCGTAGAACTGTCTTATCTGTCGTTGATGACCAAACGCAGACAAACTCAATCCCAAAATTCAAAAGTATCTTACTTGTGTAATTAAAGTTTAAATACATGGATTATCGCGTGATCCGACAGAAAGGTTTAACTGTACTGAACAAAATGATCAAATTGATAACGATTTGAATTAGTGATCAAAGTAGTGGAAATGAAACGTTAAAAATGACAATATATGCAAACTTTAGAGTTGTAAATTATTGATCCAAACCCATGTGTTGCAGTGGAAATGATAACATACGACTTGAGGGTTTGTTCCCCTCAGGTCGCGAGTTTGAACCATGGATTGTGCTATTTCGTGACGAAGTGGTCATTTCTTGAGGATTTATAATTTGATTTACCTATAGTGAAGCTTCTAACCGATGATCTGTGTACATTCGGGATTAATCGAATAACTACTCTTAGGAGACCCAATACTTATAAAAAAATATTGATCGAAACATAGTCAAAATCATTGACTCAATCATACTTTTTGGAAAATGACACTCTACCGTTGATGTTCCTCTAAGGTAATGCAGTTCAATTCGTCCAAGCTGTAAGATCATGTTTGAACGACTTCGAAGAACTAAACAAAAAAGCAAAAGAAAATAGATGATTTCATTTTCATTCTAACAAATATGAGTCGTTTAGATTAAATCGTACATGTTAAGGGATGTTATCGCAATCGACTGTGGTTGGAGATCTGTACGTGCTTTATTTACCTGTTGGGTTTCTCCAACTAATACAATTAGTTTTAGGCGGAGAAGTCCAACACGTATATAAGCACAAACAGATCATCAACCACATCACATGTATACAAGCACAAACAGATCTTCGACCACAGTCCATGTGGATAAGATCCTTTAACAACTTCCCTCACGCGAAGCCTGTCATAAGTTGGACAGGTATAGACAGAGACAAACAAAGACAGACAGAGACTGAGCGTGAGGCATGACAGAACCAAGTTTTGATAGATTCCAACCTAAAATCAATTGGTATTAGATGGAGATACCCAACAAAATGTATACACATAGACAAAAAACTCATCAATATATGAAACGTTAAAAACGACAATATATGCAAACTTTAGAGTTGTAAATTATTGATCCAAACTCATGTGTCGCGATGGAAATGATAACATACGACTTGAGGGTTTGTTTCCCTCAGGTCGCGAGTTTGAATCATGGATTATTCTATTTCGTGACAAAGTGGTCATTTCTTGAGGATTTATCATTTGATTTACCTATAGTGAAGCTTCTAACCGATGATCTGTGTACATTCGGGATTAATCGAATAACTACTCTTAGGAGACCCAATACTTATAAAAAAATATTGATCGAAACATAGTCAAAATCATTGACTCAATCATACATTTAGGAAAATGACACTCTACCGTTGATGTTCCTCTAAGGTTATGCAGTTCAATTCGTCCAAGCTGTAAGATCATGTTTGAACGACTACGAAGAACGGAACAAAAAAAGCAAAAGAAAATAGATGATTTCATTTTCATTCGAACAAATATGAGTCGTTTAGATTAAATCGTACATGTTAAGGGATGCTGTCGCAATCGACTGTGGTTTGGAGATCTGTACATGCTTTATTTACCTGTTGGGCTTCTCCAACTAATACAATTAGTTTTAGGCGGAGAAGTCCAACACGTATATAAACACAAACAGATCATCAACCACAGCCCATGTATACAAGCACAAACAGATCTTCGACCACAGTCCATGTGGATAAGATCCTTTAATACCTTCCCTCGCGCGGAGCCTGTCATAAGTTGGACAGGTATAGATAGAGACAAACAAAGGCAGAGAGGCTAAGAGTGAGGCATGAGAGAATCAAATTTTAATAGATTCCAACTTAAAATCAATTGATATTAGATGGAGAAATCCAACAAAATGTATACACGTAGACAAAAAAACTCATAAAAAATCTATACTAGATAACATCCAACTTGAAAATTTAGTCCATCCCTCCTATATTTTGGTGGAGATGAAATATAAGAACACGTGGGGAGTAGTGTGGTACGATAATTCCATTTAAAAAAAATTAGGAAAAGGCAAAAAAAAGTGTATAGCACTTGAAAGAAGAAAGTGAGGGGAGTGCCCCACCTCACCTCTCTTCCTTAAAGAGCGGCTAGAACAGTGTGGCTGTCTGGCTGTAGAGCGAACAGAAAGAGACCATAATTCAAAGCTCGGCTTCAAGATTCTATTCCTCCTTATTATATTTTTCACCATAGGCTTCTCCCTCACAAATTCTCTCCCCCTCTCTCTTTCTCTTTGTGAGTGTCTGCAGCTTTTGTTCGATTCGATATCTGCTTCTGGATCTGTTGCTTCATTCGGAGTTTCATTCTTGAGGTAAGAGTCTTTTAGAATTTCAGATTAATTGTTTTATCTATTCCACTCTTCATTGTTTCCCATTTTCTATTTAGAATCAGATGCTGTTGTTGAGCTAACTTTACTAAAATGATGTAAACCTTCTTCTGATTTTGTCAAAACTAATTTAAATATGAGTATTATAGTTTGGTTCTTGCTTTACATATCTGATATTGTTCATTGTGTGATGCGATTCCTTTGCATTCATACTTTAATCATTTTGAACTTTTATCCAACCGTATCGAACCATTTCTCTGGATGATTTTCCATATTTCTTTTTTTGACAGAGTTTATTGTTCATCTTTCAAAGTAACAATGAGTACCTTGATATGGTTCTACCTAATCAATGACCGTGAACTCTCGTGCTTTAGACAAATTCGTGTTAACTCTTACAGTTGTTTATCTTATCGGTAAACTAAGAGTTATAGGGTCTATATGAACGAGTCGTTAGTGTTAAACTTAAATGTAAGGATTAATCTTAATCCGTAGAAGTCCACAGAGGACTCGTGTTAGAACTAGGATTCCTGGTAATGCATATTGCAGAAAAGTCTTATCTTAAGAAAATCTTTGATGTAAATTGTAGTTTTATGAGAATTGCCTGAATGCTGAACTCAATATGTCCAGTACTTGGATAAAGGATTTCTATATTTTTTGTTTCAGCTCCTAATTTTGGATTGTTTAGGATTCTTCACACTATGGTTGATGGCTGACAACATATGTGTCAGAATCTGGAACTCATTACCAGTCATTTCATCTGGTGACTTTTAAAGAGCGAGCTATTGCGGGAGGTTCAACAACACTAGCATAACTTACATCCTTACAATCATGTCTGATCGTGCCACACGATCCAATAACGATGGTGATGGATCATCAGTCCATCCTTCTCGTTCTGCTTGGATGGCTCACTGGAAGCGCTCCAAAGCTTTGTCGGCTAACTACGAGTCCATGGAAGACAAAAATGGTACTAAGAAGCATCCCTTGTTTGGTGGTCCAGAGCTAGCCACTGACATTTCTCTGCATGGCAAAGGATCTAGACAAGTAGTGGAAGGGAAATCACATTTTATTAAAGATGAGAGTCTTGTAGATAGCTCTAAAAAGATAAAAAATGAAAGGCTGGACTCGCAGCCCTTTCCAGTGTTCAATCTTTCTCAGAATACAGAAATTACTTCTTGTCTGAAGAATGAGCAAGTTAACATTGGTCATGGTGAAGTTTTAAAGACTCAAATTGATCATAGCTCTGGGTGTAAAACTGTCTCTCTTCATAAAAGTGATTCTTGCTTGCCATCCATGCTTGCCTTGTTTCCTGAAAGAGAATCTCCATCAAGGCTTTTGAATTATAAGCCCAAAGGCATCAGAAGGTATCCGGAGAACAGTTTAAATAATTTCCTCAACAATAACTTGGCTGTTTCAACGTTTGTTCAGGATGAGTACATGGGATCAGCTTCTAAACTTTTTCCATTTGAACCAACCACCGACGGGAGTCCATCACATTCCTCTGTTTTTGGGAAGAGCAACAATAATCAAGCAGACTCCATTTTGTCATCCAAAGGTCATGCCACAAATATTAATTTCCAAGGTTGTTCTACTTTTATGGTTGACAACCACCTTCTGGATTCAAGAAGATCCTTGGAGTCACTGTCAAAGCAAAAGAATAGGACTTTATTGCTTCATGATCAACTAGCAGACTCTGCTCGAATAGAGGATGACACTAGGCAAAATCAATCTGGTATTGGATTACTTCAAAGCCAGAGCAGCCATCCAGACGCTACTGTTTTGAAAAAATTGTACGGTGGAAGTTATTCACTGCCGAGACAGCCATATTCTCTTCATGATGTGGAAACTATGAAAATATGTACCACTGTAGACTCCGTAGAAGAGTCATGTCGAGGTGCTCAGTTCTCCCAGTCAACTCACCGTCTCCTGATCACTAAGAAGACGGGCATTAACTTGTCCGAAGGATGTCAAATGATCAGAGAGTCAACAGTTGCCACAGAACTCAAAGGAAAAGCTTTTAGCGAGCTCTTCGATATATCAACAGAATTTGACTTACATGATCAGCGTGCAGCAAAGCTGTCGCAACCTTTAGGATGCTCCACGGACGGTGAAGGAAAAGAAAAAGGCAGAGAGATTGGGACTTCTGCTCTTCGTTCTAGCAATGAGTCATCGGCTGAAACTGACGTTATGGATATGGATGCATTTCTGGCGAACCATCTTTCTGGTATGTACAAGTTCTCCTCTGGATCTCCAAATTCTTCTAATAAAAGAGGGGGTTGGGGGGGGGGGGG
>QANY01012693.1:263437-364815 GCA_003255025.1 Datisca glomerata | reverse complement strand
GGGGGGGGGGGGCATGTGCAGATTTTACTTCATTTGCTTATAACAATATTGAGTTCTCCATTTACTAATTTTTGAAAGTGGGATTCACAGTATTACTTGCTTAGGTAGAGATCATGCTTGAATGATATGATGGGACATCATTGTTTTTACAAC
This sequence comes from Datisca glomerata, assembly GCA_003255025.1. NCBI lineage: Eukaryota > Viridiplantae > Streptophyta > Magnoliopsida > Cucurbitales > Datiscaceae > Datisca > Datisca glomerata. The sequence goes on along the minus strand of QANY01012693.1, from coordinate 364,662 downwards.
TTGAGATGAATTCTATGTGAATCAAATGATCGCTTTTTTGTCCCTACATGTTACGCTGTTATATTCACTAATTAGTTCTTTTTTGCTTATCATCTGAGAGCTCTGCCTGTTTGTTGCAGGTGTTGCTTCTTTCCCATCAAATAAGGTAACTTTTCCTTCGTTTTTCAAGTATTATATTACAGAAGGGTAAGACAGGGCAGATATTAGTTTTTTATTTTTTTACAAAATCCTGCTGTCACGTATCCCTTCCACTTTCTTTTAATGCTGTTGACTGTAAAATTGCAATTGACTAGCCGATTTGTTGGAGATCATCTTTAAACAATCATATTGAATTGTAATGACACTGTAACATATCAAAATGAGGCGTTCAAGTCTATTAAATGATTGTGAAACTGGATTTAACTGGTCAAATGCGTCCCAAGGAAATGCATGCTGCTTTGACGGATGACAATTCAGAAATAATGTCTGCTGATGTTAAAGGACTTCAAATGGTGCTAATTTGGACGGTGAACTTTGCAGGATTTGGAAAGGAGCCGAAAGCCAATATCTAATGCAAGTGCTTCAATGAGAGAACAAATTGGAGATGGACTAATTAACACAGAGTTACCTGATATAAACCAAGAGCTACCTGCTCCAGGAAGCTTGATGAACGATAGAGAGGCAAGCACATCGAGGACCCAGAGTTTGGATGTGGGACACCTACTTTGTAATGCTGATCGAAATAAGGATTCGAAATCCACTGCTTTACCGGGTAGTTCTTTTGGACCAGAACTAAGCAGCAGATGGGTTAAACGTCTCAAGCGAAGTGCTCCATATCTTGCTCACGATGTTACTAAGATCTCGAAAAAGGTAGAAGCGTGTTCAAGTGAAAATGTCATTCAGTTGAACCAAACAATTAAGCCCAGCATAGCTAATTCAGAACCCACTATGACTGAGAACCGTTGCAAAGAGCTGATAGGTTTCGATCAAACTGCAACCACAATGAGAAAAAAAGACTCCTCAAATAGGGAGCTGAAAAGGAAGAGTAGAGAGATGCTACTTTCTCATCCTTGGATTCGGAGGTGGTGTCAGAATGGTGCTGCAACTTCCCAGACAAAGCCCGAAACAGCGGTGGTTTTTGACCCGCAGTATTCAAAATTGACAGTAGACGAGATTGAGAAGAAACAGTTCCCAAGCATTGCTGCTATGGCACTCATGGGGAAGGCCATGGCTGGTTTCCGGTCATGTGAGTTCAGCAAAAGAGGATCTTTTTTAGTTTGGAATACTGAAAGCTTCTGAGGCCTAGCAGTACTGTTCCCAAAGAAGAATCTGTGAGATTGGAATATACAGTGAGCCAGACGTCCAATTCCTTAAACCACTGAATCGTTTAATGTTGTTTCAATATGTGGCTAGACAATATTTTTCTCTGTTTCTCACTAAAGGAGGTATGCTTTTTAACATGAGCATATTGGTGTCTAAGAGAATAAAGACCGCTGTAATTTAACCTGACCTCTTCGGTAGAGTATGAGATGGAAAATTTCTACTTCTGTAATTTTTAGAGGCAGTTGCAGCTGGCCACTGTTCAGAGGGATATAAATGCTGATTTGTTGAAAAGTTTAGACTAATGTGCAAATAGTAATGTACATTCCCAATGGTTGAAGTGATAGAAGCTCAGCCAGTTCCCATTAGGTTGAAGAGTACATATGAATATTTTGAATGCTCAAAAGTATTTTCTTCTTGTTATGGTGATCCAGGTCATATTGAACTGGAAATTTTAACAGCTCTGTTATTGGTGAATACAAAAAATCAATGATTACAATTTAGATTTCCATTTTTCATCTGACACCCAGTCTGTTCCAAAGCAGATTCAAAAAATCCTCCGCCATTGATATTTGAATCCACGCAAGGAGGTGCAAATGGAATGATCATATCCCTCAATGTGAGAATCCCCGTTGCTTTCTGCGAATCGTCCACCAGAGAGCCGAAACTGCTGTTCATCTCAACCATAGTTTTCATTGCTTTCTTAAGTGAGTCCGTATTCTTGATGGTAACCGGGGAGTCCATTCTTGGTAGGCAACAATCTCTTAGACTAAGAATTCCATTAGAGGGAGGATCCCCAAGTTCTTGTTCCGTAATCGGGTCGGATTCTGGTTTCTTGAATTCCATGTGAATAAATTCCTTCACAGTTAGCTTTCTGCAATGTCAAACTTATATTCTTTAGCAATTGCAAAAAGATTGTTCTTAGACTTGGAACTTAGAGAATGTGAATGAAATGTGAGGATTGATCGAACATACTTTCTATTTTCGAACAGAATTTCGTCCTCTAGAAGAAGGAACAAGTCACTGTTCCTCAAGCTACCAATGAGCCTCTTATTTTCCTGATCTATAACAGCAACCGACCCATTTCTGGATTCCCAGAGTATGTGAAAAGCTTCTGATATGTTCTGATCTCCAGTAACATGGACAACATGCTCTTCATTCTCAAACCTGAATCCAAAACAGAGAAGTGTGAAATATTCAAGTGTCTTACGAAATGAAAACATACAAGAAAATCCAGAATATGTTTGTGCTATGAACAGCACATGAACGCTCATATCGAAACTCTGATAAAACCTTGTCTGCGATGTGGTCAAACCACTCGAGTCCGCTTGATTGAAGAAGCAACTGGATTACTGCATCCTATCAAACAAGCAAAAACTATGACTTAGATTTCACTTGGGTCCATTTGGTTAATAATCCTAAGCCGCAGTCTTCTCCTAATCCTCTTAGTAATTGAATTGCAATTTTCCTTAAAGTTGGAAGCAATCCATTCTAATTTACCATATAAGGAGGCAACTGAATTGTTTCAAAAAGGGAAGCAATCCATGAATTGTTTTCAAAAAGGGAAACAATCCATGAATTGTTTTGAAAAAGGAAAGCAATCCAGAAATACCAAGACGAATCAATCCTGGTGGAGCAAAATGCAATTCCCTCTACAGTTATTTTACACTGATTTACCACATAATTATACCAACCGACCCCTTATTCTATTCCTTCAAGCTTCTACATACTCGTTCTTGGATTTTACGAATCAGATTGTATGAACTTCATCCATCTTTTGCCAACAAAATATGAGCCGAGCCGACTGCAAGTAGTGCTAGTATGATAGCGGAAAGCGAAGCTAGCAGCGAGGAAAGTACCTGTGAGATGAAGCCAATGACCTGAGAATTGGATAGCTCAACAACAGGTACAACTTGCAACCGATGCTTGGAAAGAAGCAGTAGCACATGAAACAAAGTATCCTCTAATCGGACAGGGAAAAATGGATCCCATAGAAATAATTTTGCTAACTCACCAATCTGTCACATTCAGAGGACAAAACAAATACCTACTGAGTTTAGATCATCGATGACATAAAATAATGAAGTCTAAGATGGCAGAATGAACAAAGGAAGAAGAAGAAATAAGTAAAACAGAAACCTTGGTTTGGCCAACGTGAGAGTTCTGATCAAGCAAAGCGAGAATGCCAACTTTGCCAGTCTCTCCATCTCCAATGCCTTTGACATGGTTTTCCACTTTTTCAAGTTCCTAAATGTCACATTTCCATGAGAAAAAGCTTCAAATCACTAAACTCATGGCAAAAAGTTGCAAAGGAAAGCTGTTAGTGCCAAGAACTTACCTCAAGACACCATAACACTATGCTTGACAAATCAATAAAGCCAATATACCGGTCGGAAAATCCGCCGGTGGCTGAATCGGCGATAAGAGCACCAAACACATTCTTCTCGTACAACATACGGATTGCATCCCTCACACTATCCCCAGTTTTCAACTCCACAACTTCAAAAGTTAAAAGAAAACGCAACAAATAAGAATATTCGTCGATCTGGGTTATCTGGGTAATGTTGAAAATTAAAAGAAGTTACATACCAGAAGTGGATTTGATGCCGGGAATGGAGCTGATATGGATGTGATCAAGAAATAGTTGAAGAGCAGTGGCTGAATCGATTTCCTTAATGTTTTGAGAATTGTTTGTGTTTGTGTTGTTGATATTTGAAATGAGAGTCTCTTTCTTCTCAAAAAACCCACCTTCTGAATTATTCATTAAATTCTCGAATTGCTTTAGATCCATCTTCTTTGTTTCTGTTTTGGGTAATTTATCATTGAAATTTCTCTCTTTTATTTGGGGCCTTTGCTGTACTGCTGCTTCTCTTCAACTTAATGGACATTTGTCCAAAGCCCTCCACCGGTAGGTGTTGACGTACGTCTATGGCCTCCCACGTGTTCAATTGGTCACTAAAGACTCGGTTTTGTGAAATCATAAAACAGACCAGGATTTTCTTGGTCTATAGTTTACTAGAGATAGCATATAGGCCGGGCCGTCTGCCACAAGACTCCTACGTTTCCTGGACGGCCCGGTCCGATCAAAACAGCATCAGTATGTCAGGTCAGTTTAAACTATCAAAAGCCGCTCCATTTATATTCATTTTAATATAATTTGATGCGGAATGATGTTAAAAAAATTTCAAGATACATGAGATTTTGAAATTACGGCTCGAAATATAAAACTACTAAAGTGTGAAAGCTTCTCAATTTAACTCTACATCTTGTCAATCTTAAAACATCATGCTTCATGAACTGAACGCCAAAGTAATGCAAGAGGTTCAGCAAGACAAGTTTCCTATTCTCCAAGGTGACTTGATTACGAAGAACCATACCATCCAAAGGACAATAATGTGTGCTCGTGGTTATAGAATGTCATTTTTCTCGTAAGTTATGGGATGCCGTGTCGAGTGTATTTAGGAAGTATATCAAGCTTCACGATACAACAAAGACGACACCGGAAAGGAAAAATATAACCACGAGCACGCAATGTAGAATCAGTAGACATAATTTCATGAAACAAGCGCCTAGTGAGGATAAGCCGAGATGATGGAATAAATGACTTCCAATCTACTTACCCCAAAATAACAAAATTCCCAACTTCAGTAAAAGAGTCATAGGAAACTTTACAAGAAACAACATCATCTAAAGAACGTGTTCAAAATAACAAGTTTGCGTAAGAGCTAACTACCATTCCTATCAATCACAGAAAGTGAGTGATAGTGAAAAAAATTAAAGGACACAGGGAGACGCCTACCCCCTGGATCAATGTATACATCTTTCACAAGCAACTCCAATGGATGATGTAATAAATGATGATCATTTACCAAATCAATCAACGAAATTCCTAACCAGTTGTTTATCTAAAAATGAACCTTGAAATGACGACCAACCAACCTCCTAGACTTAAGCATCAAATGAGCATAATGATATTTTAGGCTAGACCAGACATAAAAAGAAATATACTATGACCTCGGTATGATCCTGTGTGAAGTAATGAGCACGAAGATAAGTGAAAACCATAAAGTTCTTAGTCAACAACTTTCAAATTGAGTTTTTTAAACATTGCCTTATTAAGATTGCAAATGTCTTTGATGCCAAGATCGCCTTCTTCCTTAGGCTTGCAACTGAAACAAACTTCGAGTATCAATTGAACCTATCAAAGGAAGTTTCTAATAACAATATTCAAATCCTTCAAAAGAGAGGAAGATGATCAATAAATTTGAAAAGAATGCAGAAATGAACTTTGAATCACCGAGTTAATGAGACATCATAAGTCTGCCATAGATAAAGTTAAGTCATTCTCAGATTCCAATTTGCTTTTAATTTTATCAGCCTAAGAGATCAACTACCGACGTCTAGGCGCGCACCAACGAAGAGAGAAACCCCTAATAAGTCATAGAATCTCCTCTCTTGTGCATTCTAGACATCAATAAAAAAAACAGTAACACAAGTCCCCACGATGTCCCCGCCGAAATAAATGGATGATTTATCCCAATTAACCCCTTGACCATAAAAGAAGCCATAAAGCTCGAGCACGCATCCCAATTAAAGAGGATATGGTAAAATTACCCTTATAAATGAGAAAAATCTCTATATCTTAGAAATGGATAGATGATACATTGATATGAATAAAAGTAACGTAAAATAGTATGACAAATTGCCACATAAGAATAGGATTTGTGGTGATTTCAGGGACCTCCCTGCTCACGGGTTCGACTTAGACCCTCTCCAGTCTCCCCTACCAAATTTATACCACATTACACACTTAAAAATTAGTAGTTAGAGTAGTATGACTAATGGGTTATTGCAATTGAAGTAATCGTCAGAAATGTTATGAGGGGGAAAAGAAGACAATGGCAGAAGAATACTAAATCTAAAACCTCTGCATGACAAATTTATTCATTATATAGAGAGACTGTCTACAAGACCGTCCAGAGAAATGTTACAAAAGCCTGAATATCCTTATTCAGTTATTCTAGATACATAAAATCTTACAAATCTATGAAGAACTAGAGCTAGACTCTCCTATCAAAAGGACAGATAGCAAGTCAGTCAGCATTCTGGTTTATTTATGATCTTCCTCAAAACACTCGGCTCTATTGGAAAATATCCTGAATTACCTTTAAATTTTATGATTTTATGAGGAGAGCGATGTCATCCTCTTCTGCTACCTTCATGGGCTCCTCACGGGAGCAACTTCATTGCATTTCCATTTCTTCAACCTTTGCTGTTTTATCCAGTACAAGAAAGAACTTGATATCTGTTCATATGACCGTGCCGTCTTCTATTGTCGCCTTTTCCAGTATAACTGTGATTCCCGAGCGAATGTAAAATCCATCTTCTGGCCTATCTGCTTCTTCAACGACCTACAAACCCAGAAAAAAATTCAAACTGATGAAGTGAGTAGTACATAACTGGCTCATGTTTCGGTTTTATGAAGATAGTTGGCGTGAGAGTCTTACATCTTTGTTTATAATCACTACATCTTTTCCGATCTTCGCGTTCTTGTCGATTATACAGTTTCTACACAAGGAGTATAATCAAGAATGTCAGGTCCGTATAATGCATATTTTCCAACTAAGTTGAAAGATTTATAAACATTGAAGCTAACTAATCACCTGATTTTTGTGTTCTTTCCTATCCCAATTGGGACCTTTCCCTCTGCCAGCAGAGCTGCAATTTCCGATTCAGTTTGGTAATAATCCGCACCCATCATCACCGTATCCTGAGAAAAGGAATACCTTTCTAGTTTGAAAAAATGACAAATATATCCATTCCGTCACAAATATATCCATCCCTATAACTTATCCGATCCACCTATTTTTCCTAACCTAAAATATTTACTAACCCAGGTATATTTCTGATTTAGGTGAATTCGAGTTTGAATATTAAAAAAATGATTTTAACCTTTTCAAAATTAGGCAAAAATGAGAAGTAATTACATGTTATTTAAATGCCATTAGCTTGAAATTTAACATTTCGAGTTTTTTTTGTTGAAACCTAATTTGAAGGGAGGCCAGAGTCAAAACTAGAAGATTGTCATTTAAACAAACTACAAGGGTCAGGGGTATTAGAAGATTTTTCCCTATAATTTACCTTGAGCTCAACACCGTAGTCTAGTCGTGAGCGTTCACCAACAATCGAATGGTCGACGCTGCATTCTCTCAAAAAGCATCCATGTGAGATAATTGCATCCACAATCTGCAAAACCAAGACATCATGAGAAACAAGTCTTCCAATCCAAATGAAACCAAGATATAATAAATATAAGTTCAGTGACTTGCCCTGCATTTATCAATCTTAGTTGGAGGCAAAAACCGAGGAGATGTATAGAAAGGCGTCTTCGAGTCATAAAATTCAAACTTAGGAAACTGCAAGAAATCAATCATTCAATTTTGGGTCTGAAAAGGATCCGCAAGAACAAATGTAAGCCTACCTCTTCGGCGAGGGCCAAGTTTGCATCAAAGAACGATCTTATTGTTCCAATGTCGTCCCAGTAGTCTCTGAATATATACGCCTGTCCGAGGAAATAAGTGAGTCATACAACATGTTGGTTTTTTCTTCAAAGGGCATATTGAAATCTATCTCTTACATGGACATTATGCTCCTCGACAGCTGCAGGAATGATTTCAGAACCAAAGTCATTAGCTGTAGGATATCTCCACCTTAGAAGATTCAGCAAAATATCAGTCTTGAAAACATAAACTCCCATTGATGCAATATAAGGGGATCTCATTGAGTCTTGTGGAGATAAACCCAGAAGAGTCGTATCTTCTCGCTGCAGAAAAAAAACAAGCACTTAGATTTCTTCCGGTGTTCTTATGATACTCTGCTGGTTATAATTTGAGTTAGAAAAACAAACTAATTCAGAAAAGAGACAACTTATGATGAATGATCATGCAGAAAGATGAAAGGATGAAAATCGGAAAATAGAAAAGTCGTAGAAATTGGTAAAAGTAGTCGTCTGAATTCATCCGAGCTCTTAGTATTAGTATAAGCTTCAAAAAAGGAGTTTCACATACCATGATCAATTAGAAAAAAAATGTGAATCTAAAGTTGGTGCAAGTTAAAGTAATGGGTTAAGGAAATTCTTAGCTTTGAAAGATAAGCAAAAATGTATGCATAATTTAGATAGTATTTGAGGTAAGACATCTTTTAGTCCTGATTTATAATGAAATGCACTCATCCCTCTCAAACAGTGTTTACCATTGCCTTCAGATTGGCACCCTTTGGCTTTTCTGAAAAGTGAACAACCCGACCTCTGCTATCTATTTTCACCAATCCATACTCTGATGCACGGCTGCAAAATTACCCATTTAACAATAGAAAATCTAATCATTGAATTGCCTGTGATACTAGCGTGTTTTCCTAACACTTTCTTAGTCTTACACTTACTGAATCATGAAGATGAAAAGAGAGAAGAAAAGACCTTTCGCCCACTGCTACGCATGAGATTGTAATATCAGCATTCCTATCGATGTGATTCTGTCAAGTCAATGTACATAGTAAGATTTACAAATACTCTAGCCATTAAAATTTCTAGACGTAAATCCATTTCATCAGGAAGCAAGTTTTCACCTGCACGAAATCCATGTAATCCATTCGGTAAAGGTGATCACCCGACAAGATTAGTATGTTCTCAACGTTCCTGTTCTTCGCATCCTACAAAATTCAATATTGCAGGAATTGGAAGGTTCATCTATGAAGATAAGTGATGTTTTGGATATGATATATACGAACATAAAACTTCATACACACCTCAAATACCCAGATAAACTGCCTCACAGCATCTGCTGTACCTTGGAACCAGTTCATACCCGCTTCCCCAGGTGTTTGAGTGGCTGCCAAAACCTGTTTGATAACTTACTGAGCTTTAGACAACCACAAAATCAAGGCCTTTGAAGTATGTAACAACAGAAAATGGCTGGATTTACGTTTTCTCCACCAAAAGTCCCTTAATAAATAAATTAGCTGTTTAAACATTATTTTTGGGAATGAAAAGGGATCTAATACTTCAATTTAGCTAAAGATCTATTAGTCTAAGAACAAAGCGATTTGGTAAATAAAAATGAAATCATGATAATTATCTGCATCAAGGGTTTCATTTCATACCTCCACAAATCCATCTCCAAAATTAATACCATTTCCGAAGTAGGTGCGTGAAATATGACGATTCAGATGAGCAGAGTTGAATTGTGTCAGCACGAAAATCTTATTTATACCGCTGTTAATACAATTGCTCATTGGAATATCTATAAGCCTGTAACATCCTCCTACTGGAACCTGCCATTAGAAAGTGTAAATTCAAATATTTTTACCTCAATTTATTGTCTCATACATAAAGATGATGCTTGTTGGTGGTCAAAAAAGCCAAGTTTCATAGTAATCAAGTGATCAATGCATCTGTCAATTTCTTACAGCAGGTGTTGCTGTTCTTCTAGTCAGAGGAAACAGCTGAGCCCCCGAACCTCCTCCAAGTATGATTGAAGCAACATTTTTTGGGTCTGCTCTTCGTCTGGTTATCGGTGGGGCTTGTATTGTCTGGAAATTTGACTTACAAGTGAGAGTGAACTCCCAATTGAAGTTAAAATAAACACAATTCTAGAGTACTGTACGATATAGTTCTATATTTGAGGTAAAAAAAATTTGAATAAAAGTTTTGATTTAAGCGAAGATTATCTTACAACTGCCTCTTTGGGGTTACTTGATGTGACAACCGCATAAGCAACACCAGGTTTGAGTTTGAATTTGCTGAATTTCTTCTCAGATCTCAAGCTCTTCTTCCACAAACTGTTATTTATACCTTCTCTTACTCTCTCCCCCCAAAACCCATTATACCCATCAAGTAGATCACTCTTTCTTGCCTTTGCCAAATGGCTATTGGCTTTCAAGCTCACACAACAAGAATCCATCAAATTTGTTTCACTGCCAAAACAAAACCAGAAATCAGTATCACGGATGGTAATGAATGAGAAATGATGAAATCACAGAGTAAAACTCTAGTTCAAGTAACAAAGTAGAGTATAGATCACACTAATGAATCAGAAAAAAAGAGAGTAATCAAATGGGAAATGTCCCAAATACTTAAAGTTCCACATTTTACAATTTTAAGAAACCTCACATACATAAGCAACCCCGAAAAGAAAAGTTTGTGACAAAAAGAAAGAGGAAAAGAAAAGCAACTACTTGGGGAGGTTTATGAAGGATTTAAAGAAACTAAAAGCAACGAATCACACGGAGATTCTTCAAAACGAAGGATCTGAAACCCCATTAGACTATGAGAACTAAGATACTGAAAAATTCAAAAAAAAACACAAAACAAGAAAAAAAACATAGTAGTACAGACCAAGCAGACTGAGAGGTGGAAAAGGGGGAGTAGAAACTTCAATTTGTTAGAATGGGGAGTAGAAACCAGAGCTAAGAGGTAGAGAGAAATGCGTGAAGAAGGCGGTTTGCTTCCTTTATTGGCTTGTGAGCCTTCACGAGAAATCCTGCACAAATGTATATGTATACAGAAAAAGAAAAATAGTGGCATACGATTATAATATACACTGCATTCCACAGGTCCAAGTTTCTAGGATCATTAAAAAACAATTAAAAAAATTTCTAGGATCGTCTGCAGCGGGAGAAGCCATTGTCAGTCCAACACATGTCCCTTTCATGCCAAATTAACCAATAAATTACTTGTAAAGCAAAACAATAAGTAAGATAATAAAAATTTGATCTTTTTTCTAGTTGGTATCAATAACAAGAAAATGTAAATTTTTTTTGACAATTTGAGTTTAGATATTTTGTGCTTAATGTATTGTTCATGAAGAGATAACACCTGATTTTGTTCAAGGGTGTGGTTATAAATTAGCATGAATATATTTGGAAATTCGTCTTCAAATTGAATAAAGTAATTTTGAACGTGATGATGTCCGAGAGTAAGTTGTGGGGATAAAGCACTACTACAAAGACTAACTAAGGCTCTTGCTTTGGGATTTGGACACAACAAAAGGTAATCCATTTTTTTTCTTCTTCTTGGAGAATTATGTAAAAAGTTCCTAACTTTTTATTCGGTTGGTGGTTTTATGTAAAATCAAGGAATAAAAATATAAATTTATCAAACATGTATTATAAGTCTAAATATTTTTTGAAAATTGCTTATAATAGTTTTATCGAAATATTTATACTAAAACAATCCTTTACTAGCATAAATATATGATTTTATAACATAACATTTAAAAAAAATGATAACAATGTTCGTTTTACATTTTTCAAGAGAAATTTTTAGAAACAACTTTTTGTCAAAAGAAAATAAAGATTTTAAGACCTCTTCTATATTGTTTTTTAATGAAAGTTAACATTTTTTATATTAGAAAAGACTAAGTTACCATTTTAATTTAAATTCCTTCCGTTAAAATTAGTGACTGTTAGTCTCTGGTCTAGTGAATTTTTTTTGCTAGACCCTAATCTAGCGTGTGTAAATTTTGACAGCAGATTACTAGACTGGAGTTTGGCAACAATTTTTCGCTAGACCAAAGTCTAGAACAAGAATATTTTAGTCTTTTCACTTAGCAAAAATTCACATTTTTTGAAAAAATTCAAAGAATCTTAATATCATTTCTTTCACTCATCGAGATCTTTCTCACACAATTTCTCTTTTTTCAACTCGTTCTTTAATCACTTTTACTATTCACTATGCTTATAAGAGTCTCTACACAAAGCAATGAAGAAGTAGGAAAAAATGTCAACAGAAAATGGTAGCATTACTATGTTTTTTATCAAAAACAAATTTCATTACATCACAAGAATAATTTAAAACTCCTCCTTCCTTGTACAATAGTTTTTTCCTTCATAACCAAGTTTGCAACACTACTAGGTAAATTAAACTAACTCATTATGGTTACATCTAGCTATAGCATCGAACTCATGCATAATCTGGTTATTGTTATATCTAACTATTGTATCAACCACATAATTAAACTTTCTATTTACCTAACAAATATCAAACTCAACAGTTTTTTAGTATCTCCCTCGACTCTAAAACCAAATTCAACAATTTCCAGTCTGAACAAGGACTACCTTTCATCCATTTAATCACCTTTGAGCATCAATTTCAATCTCTCATTTCCTCCAACCAGCACTAACAACCATATTCGAAGACTCTTCAATGGCCTTGAGTTCAACATGATCCAGATTCAGAGTACTCATTTTCTTCCCAGAAAGCTTAAGTATATCACCACACGAATCTCTAGAAAAAAACTCTAACAACTCCGCCAGAACTCCTAGCATTAGATGTTGCATCACAATTCACCTTGATAACCCTTTCCTAGCACTAAATTAGAAGTAAGGTAACATACTAGGTTGGACACAAATGTCTTGTCGATGGGGCTTCCAACGATAGAGAAAGTTATTATCTAACCGATTGGTAAGACCCATATCCCACCAACTATAAAAATAAAAAGGATTTTTTTTAGTTTATGTGCTTTGGCCCCATGACAAGGTACTCAAGTACCTAAGGATGATGTCCCCCTAAACTTGAGGACGATGTCCCTAAATACCGATGCACAAACACCCGAGGACGAGGTACATAAGTACCCGCGAATGAGGTCTCCCTTACACCCGAGGATGAGGTGCCTGCCCAAGTACCCGAGGGCTCCATTGGACTTGAAGATGAGGTCCCCAAGTACCCATGGACAAGGTGCCTTTGCACCTGAGAACGAGGTCCCCAAGTACCTGAGGGCTAGGTCCCCTTGAACATGAGAACGAGGTCTCCAAATACCCATGGACAAAGTCTCCAAGTATCTGAGGACTAGGTCCCCCTAAACCCAAGAATGAGGTCCCCAAGTACCCAAGGATGAGCTCGCCATTGGACCTGAAGATGAGGTACCCAAGTTTCCTAGGATAAGGTACCCAAGTACCTGAGGAAGAGGCCCCACTTGACCCGAGGACAAGGTCTCCAAGTACCCAAGGGCGAACCACAACCTTAAACACATCAAATATGAGCTCAGTCCTAGTGTTAAAGTCCATCTGTTAGGAGACTGCCCTCAATGAACCGAGACTGAGGGCTAGCGAACTCGATATTTTATTTAAGTCTAAGAAGGGAAAAAATACATTCAGATAGAAGGAAATCCTAGGTGGAAAAAGTTCCCGCCCCCCTCAAACTCTGCTCCTAGATTGGGACATGTACCAAGTCGAGGATAAAGTGTCATCAATGACATTCAATTCACCTCCACCAATTAGGAGTCATGATAATGGTGAACATATGAAGCCCATCAACCGAAGAGTCAATTAGCTGACCATCTCAGGGTGTCATCAAGATCATTTAATATGGGCGGTCCAATGAGGGTCGATATAGTTTCTCGGCAAGGATAAGGACAGGCTCTCCTAACACCACACGTCATCATCTGCCCCTGTCAATCCAATAGGAAAGGTCCAAGGCCGGAGGTCACTCCAAGACAACACCTCATTGGGGGGGGGGGGGGNGGGGGGGGGGGGGGGTAGACTATAGTCCGCACTTGAAGCTGCCCTGCCCCAGGTACCCTAATTACCCGAAATAACACTATATAAAGAGAGGCAATGTCATTAATTGAGGTATGAAAAAAAACACAAACAACTCGCAACTTGGTTTCTACATTGCTCTCCTCTACCTCCTTACTAACTTAACTTCGGAGGGGTGAAAATGAGACCACCCCCTTCACCGTGGTCTCTTACTTTATCTTCCCCCATTACAGGTTATGAGAGTAAAGTGAAGATATTGCTGATGTAGACTCACCTCTAAGACTTGACCGTCAACGTGTATATATATACGCTTAGACTCATCTATAAGATTTGACCGTCAACACACACACGCACATATATATTATGATCGTATAAAATACACCGCAAAAAAGAAACAAGACCCAAATCAATGACCCTATTGAACTTAAGTCCTGGCTCTATCACCACTAGATTAATATATAACTTTTAGTTTCATTAAATTACAAATGTTCCATTTTTATAAAATAAAAATATATTTTTACTCTTTTTAGCTGTTTGGCACGAGTTTTTCACATGGTAAAATATGCAATAAACATACATTCCAATACTATTTCATATTTGTTTCAAATATTTTTCTTTGATTTTTTTAAGTTATATAACATCGTTAAAATAACAATACGACTCTTTCCACATCTCTTTCCTACAAAAATTATTTTCCTAAATACTTTTTCAAATTCATTACCCATTTTACCAAGACATCTAAACACTTTTCAAAATCATTATTTACTTTCAAAAATCTAAAACTATATTAAAAATTTATTATAATTAAATAATATGAAAGATGGTTAAAATTAAATAGTTAAAAAACTATTAAAGTAAATAATATGTTTAAAATATATTATATTCAAACGTTCTGTGCAGCCGTTGGCGATCCCGACATTATCAACATCTTTCTTTGCCACCGCTAGTGACCCCAACACCATAAATCGGGTTCATGTGTCATCTTTAACGAGCCTGACATCATGAATGAGGTGATTGTGACATCATGAATGAGGCTCGCGTCCCGCTGTTGGTGATCATATGCTTCCATAGCTGGTATTGGCATTGGCAATTGAATTCTTGTGCCGCCGTGAACGACTTCGACGCCATCAACGGGTTTCCGGTGGCGCCATCATTAATCCTGACGTCATCAACTAAGTTTTCGTGCCGTTATCAATAAACCTGACATAAAAAAAGGGGTTCCCGTGCCGTTGCCGATGATCCTAATGCCATCAACGGGGTTCTTGTAGTGTCGTTAGAGATCCCTATGTTATCAACGAGGTTCCCATTACAACGTTAATGATCATGACGTCATCAATTATGTTCTTGTGCCACAATTAGCGGTCCCAACGTAGCTGGTGGGGTGCTCGTGGCATCGTCGACAATCCTTGATTCATCATTAAGATGCCGGATGTAGTGCCGGATTGTATAAATGAAAAATATATCTGCAATTGAATTTGATATATATGGTATTTCACAAAAAAATATTTATATGGTGTGAGTAAAATACATACTTTACTTTTTAAAAATAAAATAGTGGATTTAATATATTGTTATTGTTGAAAATAGTTAATCTGATAGCATTCCTAATAAAATATATACAACATTTACTTAAATGCAAAAATATAAAACAATACTCTCATATATTTTATCTAACTTTCCCACAACTTTATCACATATTTTATATGTCAAACAATGTAATCTTAATTTTTTATAAATTTTTCAATTTTATCATGCATTATTAAATATGATGATCTTAAAAGTTATCATCAAAATTTTTATTACATTTAGCTAACATAACTTTCTTAATATTATTGTTTATCGCATATCAAACTACCGCTCAAAATACCTTTTTGTTTACTTACTCACAAATTTTTATTTTCGTTTCGAAGAGGCTGCAATGTTAGTTATTCATTTGTCAGCGTAGCCTTAGTAAGTCACATACAGTGACGGGCCACCTCATAGCAATGGAGACAATTGATAAATATTTTTGGAAAATATACTCTATCCTTAAAAATCATAAATTTATAATACATGCTGACTAACTTTCTCATTGACTTGAATAATCATTTCACCGTCTTCTACTCTCTCTTTCCCTCAAATCTCCCAATACCCATTCTTTTATTAAAACTTAAATTTTTTGAAGTTAAATTTATTAATCTTATAACTTCTTAAACTTTTCAAACTATCATATCTAATTTAAATTTTGTGACCCAAAAATGATAATAGTTATTTGAAAAATTCAAATAGTTATTTAAGAATTATAATATATTACTCATTTCAAATAATCATATCAGACTTGGTTAAAAATGTCAACATTTACTTATGAGTTCAAGCAATATTTTATAATTACTACTACCCTTCAAGTTATCACATTCGATTTATGTTTCATTATTTGAAAAGGTCAATAGTTAATAGAAGTAATTAAAATAGACTACTTGTACCCATCAACTAACTAATATGATAATTTGAAGGGTTCAACTAGTATCTTATCACATTTGACTTGAATATCATTCTATTATAAAAATGTTAATAGTTACTAGAATTCAAATAGTTATAACATACTATTTGAACACTTCAAGTTTTAATATTGGACTTGGTCTTCTCTACTGAGAAATAATGTCAATAATTACTTGAAGTAGTATATTATGATTATTACTCTTCAAGTTATTATATCTAACTTGAGTTTTGCGACTCAAAAATATCAATTTTTATTTCAAGAATTCAAGTAGTTACAATATATTACTTGAACTCTTCAAGTTATCATATTAAACATTGTTGAAAATGTCAACAGTTTCTTATGAATTCAAATAGTATGTTGTAACTACTTATACCCTTTAAGTTATCACATTCCATTTGGGTTTCATTATTGGAAAAGATCAACAATTACTATAAGTAGTTAAAATGTACTACTTGAATCCTTCAAGTAACTGATATGATAAGTTGAAGGGTTCAATTATTATGCTATCACATTCGATTGAACACCATCGTTAGAAAAATTTAACAATTACTTGAAGGATATATCATATAATATACTATTTGAGCTCTTCAAATAACTTATATGATAATTTGAATGGTTCAAATAATATGTCATCACATTTTACTTGAACCTCATTATTACAAAATAAAACATATACTTGTGGTTCAAATAGTATATTATAACTGCTGTACCCTTCAAAATATCATATTTGACTTGAGCTCACTATAGAAAGTCAACAGTTACTAGAAGAAGTTAAAATATACTATTTGAATGATTCAAGTAACTGATATGATAACTTGAAAGTTTTAAATCGTATGTTATAAATAATTTAACCATTAAATAACTGCTGACGCTTTCCAATAATGAAAGTAACTGAAGTAGAATAACGTCTGTTGGTATAAGAAGAAGAAAATGAGACGAATCATAAGAAAATGTGGTGAAGAAGATAGATCGGAGTGGGAACCCAATAAATTATAGAACCAAAAAAATGTAGAAAGTGGCTTAGGCGTAAGTTTCATTGTAAAGAGGAGAAATTGTCAATTTTGGTTTTAAATGAATAGAGGATAAATTGCCAATTTTGGTTTTGATTTGATGATTGGCCTTGGGTATAATAGTGAAAAAATAGAGGGGCATTTTAGAATCTTCATCACTTTAATTAGATTGGGTGGCTCGTGATATAGAATTCTAATGTTTTAAGAAAACTAGGTCGGGGCAAGTGCGTTGCACGTGCCTGTAGTTATGTCATTTTTCTATTTGAAAATTAATCACGATGTTAATTTTTCATGAAAAAATTAGACATAAATTCTATTGTATCAAAAGGTAGAAAAATAAGACAACAATAAAATAAAATAAATTAGACATAAGCAGAGAGTGTATTGAACACACTTGACCGGCTATTTACTGATAAGCTAAACAGTTCGATCCTTTCTCCATGCACTTTCACGATAGAATCACCGACGTGAAAGCACATTTTATGTACATGACAAAATATTTCTTAAACAACGTGATCAAAAAACTGCAAACCTATATATATGTCACGTAAAATAATATTTTTTTCATTCATATGCCTTCTTGTTACCGTGGGGCTACTAACAGATTCTACCATCTGCAGAGGAGGTAATTGATATTGCTAAAGAAATGGAACCATCATCGTCTACATCTTCATGTTCCCCAACATCGTTGTACTATTTTATGATGTTATATCTTTTGTTGTGGAACAATTTCGTACATTTGATGTGCAATATGTAGCTTTTATTGTTGGAAATTGTGTTGTGTTCTTCAAAGTGGTTCTGTTTCTCCTGCAATTAAATGAGACGATATAGTTCGATGCTTTGCTTCAAATAAGGTAGTATAATCGTACAATTGTAAATTCTAATAAATGAGAAATGTCTACAATTTTACCTCGTCGGTGTAATTCCATATTTGTACAACGGTACAAGACAAGAACTCTTCAGCATCTTTCCCTAATATGGTGGCAAGTAAGTGTCCAGTTTCATCACAAATTTGTACCTCAGCTCGGCATTTGAGAATATGTTTATCAAGTGTTATAAATATAATAGATAAAACCATTTATATACTTTAACTCATAAATAGATAGTGACGATTACTAAAAGAGTGATGTTGATTATACCTGGGAGTGCAAGGGAATCTAGCTTGTGACAATAATTACAAGTGAAAGATTGTTTATATTGAGCTGATGTTGCTCGGTTGCACAGGCCAAGTACCAAAATTATTGCGTAACATTTGGTATTTCAATTGTCGCTTTCTTCCAAAAAGTTGTGTACTGTTGTTCATATTAGGAAAAATAACATTATTTACTAGGTAATATTATTCAATGAATTATAACATACGATAAAAAAAATAAACATAATAAAAAATTAAAAAGATAATATACTAATTATCGTGTCAGTAGTATCAGGAACTTAGTTCAGTTTAATGAGACGATCTTTTATTTGAGGTGGTGTCATCAATGAAAGCGTTCTGGTCGAATTTGGTTGTGCTATTTCTTGTAGTTTATCTCTTTGTTCTAGGAGAAGACTTTAAATAAGATGTACATATATTAAAATCTGTAAAAAATTTTATCATAATTGTGTCCATAATACTAGTGATAAAGCGCGATGGCCTCTTCCATCATTGGATTTATGGCAATAAAACTGTTCCATCTAGATGATAATGATAGACCTAAACAAGGAAATAGTTGCGTATAGAAAGAATATTTAATATGTTGATTAGAAATAAAGAACAAAATATTATTTAACGAAACATTGAACATACTGTGGAAGGAAATGACTTTTAGGTGTCTTCCTAACACGATCAGCGTGTTATGAATATATTGGGAAATGGTGGTGCATTCATCATGATAAATCGATCCCAGAGTTTGAAGATTAATGGTTTCAAACTACACAAAATATTTGAATACGAATGTGTCAAACAAATATAAGCATTTTTTTGTAATAATTTTATGGATATAAGTGTATGGTAAATATTGAGAGTCTTTAAATTGATAGCAATATACCTACGATCAATTATCGTGATCTCCAAATTATGGCATGACCATTGGACGTAAGAATCTCCTTAGGTGTTGATATGTGTAGGGCGATTGCCAAGATATCTAACCAACACATATTTATTTATACATGATAGACTAAAAGGTGATTATATATCGTTTACTTAAGGTAAAGTCAAAGGGTGTTGTAATATGTTCTTACCTATTTTGACATTCGAGTCACTGTATCTTCCAAGGTCACTGAGTGGCACAAAGTTATATGATATATTCATTGGTAGTTTATCAGCTGCCGCTATTGGATCAATGATTGTCCTTCTGTTTATAGTCCATTGGTATGGATCATCAATATGTTGGTAGTTATGTCGAACTTTCTTAACCAGTGCGTTGTAAATATAATAACTCTCAGCCACGTTTAATGTGTGTTGAAGCAGGTTGATATTGAAACCAAATATGCAGGCCTCAATTTTTGTGCCCTTAACATTTTAAACAAAACCAAGTAAACTTATGTAAGATTTATTTTCATTAATAACTCATTTTATTCATACAGAGTATAAAATAGAAATCAGTAAACCTGAGAGTCAATCAGGAGCAATTTTTGGAATTTGAGCCTGTAGTTTGGTCCATTTTGTGGCATATTCTTTTTAGCTGGTCGAGGTTTGTGCTTCTCTGCAATGAAAACTTTTACCCGTCAATTTTTCAGTTGGGGCGTAATATCGTTAATGTACCTACGTTGCATCTCCATTTTTTTATCTCCATTTAATTGAAAATATAGTAAGTAATGTATGTAAGTAGAAAATATAGACATATTTTAACATTATCATATTTTTCTTTAAATGCACGTAAAAAAATTGAAAGATTTACAATTATACCTGTAAGAGGATCATTACTATTGCTTAATGGCATTGAAAGCAACACGCAACGGTTCTTTATAAACTATATTTTTAGTGTATAAAGAATTAGAGGCATTTTTCTGAATTGGTTTTACAAGATTTTTGATAGAATTTGTTGTTCTAGCTCTTAATAGCACAACATATAATTGCCCATGTGAGAAAACTGGTTCAGACAGATATAAACATATGAAATCTAATGACTGACTTCGAGCTTTATTTATGGTCATAGCAAAGCCCAGTCAGATGGGAAATTGTCTTCGATTAAATGGAGAAGAGTCTTTGTCATTTTCAAGCAGAATAAAAATAAAATTTGAGGTAAAAATACTTGTTTACCTTTATACTAACCATTTGCAATTTCAACATCAATAGCATTATGATTAAACTGTCGACATATTAATTGAGTGCAATTACATAATCCTTCAAATGGATTAATATTTCGAAGTAAAATAACTGGGCAATTCCGTTTCAATATTAACTCATGAAGAGGAAAACCGCTTGGGTTTAAGATATTCATAAAATATTCGTAGATTATTTCATTTCTATTATCAATCATTTCATCGAAACTATAATATCTCATGATTTCACCGGGGAATTGATAAATTAAGAAGTGATTAATTTCGTCAACATTTTCATTTTTGGTGCTAATATGATTCAATTAAAGATGGAGTTCATATTTTCATTGTAAACATGAATATTAGGAAAAACAATACCCATAAATAACTTCGATCAAATTGCATCATCAATGTAAGGAATAACCATGTGGGATGGTAATTGAATATTATCATTGATATAAGTTTTTTCCGTTCCATCACCTATTCGTAATAAGTATGCACTAAATATTTGATCTAAATTTGCACTCATATTTTGTGTTAGTTGGATCTTTTCAAAATTTCCCATAAGGGTGAGCTACCTAAACTTGCATCAATAATTTTTGCCCTAGTGCCTTTTGGAATGACGGGAAGAACCTGACGGAAATCACCTCCTAACACCAGAACTTTATCGTCGAATATTAAGGGACAATCATTAATATCTTTAATTAATTGATTCATTGTCTCAATTGTTTGCCTCCTACATATTGGTGCCTAATCCCATATAATTAATTTTGTAACACATATTAAATTACCCAAACTTGATTGTTTACTTATAGAACAACTAGCTGACTCTTGTATGTGCAAATGTATCTTAAATCTAGAATGTACAGGGCGGCCACCGGGTAATATCGAAGATGCAACTCCGGATGAGGCAATCGCTAATGCAATCATACCTTTTGATCTTATAATGGCTAATGTAACACGATACAAAAAAGTTTTCAGCAGGACCATCGACAAAGAAAGCTCCTGGTTTTTCTTGTAAGATTCTACTTAATATGGTCTCATACGCATATTTTTGTGTTGTATTTAATAATGATATTGAATCAATATCATTTTGGTCTATAGGTATATGAAGTTATTCATCAATTTCTCTAAATTCCTCTTGGGCGTCATGTATATTTATGTTTGAATCAACTAACGAATAGTCTTTGATTGTCTTTCCCATTGATTCAAGGATACAATTAATTTCTTGTAGTACTTTTAAACTTATATTTGTAGAAGATAGTTTTATTTTTTGTAGTCTTCAAATAACGGCTTCTCAAATTTTTGCCGTAATTTTTTAGAATTCTTTGGATTATGGTATACTAATATGGTGGCGAAAAGATGACGCGAAGTGTGTGGCATTTGGTATTGGGATGTTTCTTCTAAACATTAAGTTAAGCTATCATCTAATTCTAAAAGACCATAAGATAATGCAGCCTCGCGAAATGAAGAGTTGAGGTTGCCGTTGATTGTTAGCAGATCAGTAAATGAAGTTGGACATGTGATATGATTAAGCAAAAGTCGAAGGTAATATCATTCACCTTCTGTGAGATTAGCAGTTACAATTCAACCTATCACTTGACCTTGTTTTCTAGGAGTCCAAATCTTGTCTTTCTTATTCCAAACAAAATGCTGAGGAAAATCTTTGTATAGTAAATTTTTAGTATAAGTTCTAGTGAAATTTGTCAAGAAAAATTCTGTCAGCATAGTTTTTTTAGCGAAGGCATTGTTGATGATATTATCTAAATTGTATGTGTCTTTAAACGTAATAAGTTGTTTATGTTGAAGGTGTAATTGAAGCGTGACCACCGAAGGATATATTCCATTTACTGGAAAACCATTAATTCTCCAAGTACCCTCTAGGGGAGACACCCAATGGACATACTGAAAATTTCGAATTTCATCTATGCCGTCTGACTCATTAGATTTATTTAGTTGGAATGCAACACGGTCATGACCTTTATATATTTATTTATAAAGGTACTTAACCGCTTCTATAGTCGAACAAATTTTGACGTTAACATGAAAATTATATTTCGCAAGTGAATAAGGATTGAAAGGGATAACCCATCGATTGTCTAATCTAGAGCCTCTAATTGTCACATCCTGACCATCATTTCATCTTTTATATTTGGGGTATGAATTTTTCACGTAAGTAGTTTCCTTGGAAAAGTTTTTAGGATAATCATTCTTGTATGTTCCCTTTCTTGTCATACATGCGTTGTCAGGATTTAGGGAGCCACATGGTCCGTGCATCATATGTTTAACAACTATATTGAATAAATAGGGATTATTCTTTCATGTGGAAGTTCTGCAGATACAAAGTTATCAAACGATGTTGGGGAAATTAGTTTGGAATTTGTATGGAGAATTAGTAGGAAATGGGCATGTGGCAAGCCTCTTTTTTGAAATTCCACAAAGTACATATGAGCTATTACAAAGGCCAAATATTTGTTTTTTGAAAATCTAACTTTAATTCCTCGAACATTGCTCTTAATACATGAGCAACTAAATCATTCCTATTTTGTGGCTCCTCATTTAGACCTAGTTCGTCTTTGATCTCTGGCCAATTCGGGTTACACGTCATCGTCAGGAAGATATCTGGTTTTCCAAATCGTTGTACCAACGCCATTGCATCCATAGATATTTTTCGCATATCACAGGGTCCGCCAATGAAAGATGCTGGAAGAATAATTCTTTGCCCAATCTTTCCCCCATGTTGTTCACAATAATGGATGCTATTTATTATTACTTGATATAATTCTGCTTAGATCTGACTCTGTTTATTACGCAAGAAATCAAGCGTAGAACTTTCTAGTTTCACATACATATCTACGGCATATTGTTGGAGAAGGCGACCAAAATGTAATAGTATTGAAGTATCTAAAGGTCTTATTTGTAACTTATAACAATATATTCACGACACGAAACCATGTCTCGTTGTTTTTATTTTTTTTATGTTTTTTCTTTGTAGATTATTGTTCTTCAGAGCTGATTTGTTGTAGTTCAATTAAATGTTCATTGGATTTGAGCGCTCCCATTATTTTATTTATCTAAATAATCCATTGATGCCAACTGTTCTCACTCAATGGAAAGAGTAAAGGATATTGTAGTGGATCGTAGCAGCCAAAATAATATTGAACTCTATGATTATTTCCTCATTTTTCATGAATGATGATGTCTTGAGATACATTGGCAGATGAGGACGAATTCTCAACCTAAATGGCAGCCATTTGTGAAGCAGAAGGAGAATTATATATCCTTTGATCTAATTCTATAGTAGTATGTATACGAATTTGATAATTTTTTATATCTAAAATATCTTTGAGGCTGCCGAAGAATAGGTAGTAAGGATTTAACTGCATAATGGTTAGAAATTTTTGTAGGATGGATGGTTGCATTCTGTTAGAATTATATAGTCGGTTGTTCACTTCATGTTCTGTATCATAGAAGTAAAGTTGTAAGTATGATGGATGTAATAGTTTTTGTCACATACAACTCCAAATGATGTAAAAGCAAATGTCTTGTTGTATGTAAATAATGAGTGTAATAGGTTTGGTGCATCATTAACTGTTAGTACTATTTTATCAGCAGAACAATAAAAGTTGTTAGATTCGTGAATAAATCTTTTAGCGTTACCAAAATTACAGTTAGGGCTAACATGAGAGGTTCGTGTGGGATGTCATCATGCCTCTGTTATCATCATATCTTCTTGGAGTATTAAATTGTCATTCTTCAATGTATTCTTTGTTGGTGCGCTTTTGTTATGACTTTGATTATCATCTTCATTAAATAATGTGCATAAGTTTTTCCCTTTCTTTTTCTTCAAATCATATTGTTCTCTTTGTATTTTACGCAATATCTCTTTTCTTACTTTAGGTAGTTGAGAGTATTTAGAAATAGTGTTATGTTTCAGTATAAGATTTGGAAGGGGTAAAAAGTGTATAAAAACAATTTTCAGATAAAATATGCGATTATATATTTAACAGAATTTAAGTAAAGGAAAAATATAATCAAACTAACAAGGTCATGTGTGAAACACAACAAAGGTTGAGAAGTTGTCAAAATATAAGTAAATATCATATCAGAGAGAATAACACATCTTTCTTTATGAAGTAAAGCATAAGAAAATGAATATCACATCAGTTGCTTCCTAAATATTGATATAAAAACAAATAGTTAGGAAAGAAAGGTCCTAGACCAATAAAGCATGGAATATGAAAGAGTGAACATTTACCTTAAGTACAGTTTGTGCAGAGCAACAAAAGTCAAGCACATTTCTTATCTGCATTTGTAAAGTGAAAGCTCATTACATATGTGTCCATAAAATAATCAATAGGAAACCAACATATTGGTATGAATAAAAGAGCTATGCTAATGACTTATCACCAATTAGAATCTCAATTGTGTTAAGCAACTTAACATTGTATTATCTATCCCTAAAGTAACTTTCAAAAAGTGAACATCACTACAACATATAAAAAACATATAAGGTATAATAAATCATCCTACTTTCATAGAAGAAGCAGACTATTTTACTGAAGCATAACTTGATTCTAATAGTTTTTGATAAATTTTCTAAACTATCTAATTTAAGCAATTGACAGTGATTTTATGGCCTAGAAGCTTTTGAAATGTAATTGAAGCATATAGATGTGTAGAAACTATCTTATACATGATGGCCCTATAATCTTGAGATGTTTATGAAATGTTTGTCCTAAACATGAACACAAGAGAGAATTATCTCAGTGAATTAAATTGACAATTCTAAAATAGCATCCCCTTCCCTCGTGCCTATATGCAATAACTTGGAACCAAAATGGAAGATCACTTCATATAATTAATGCAGTAGCAAAGTATGAATCATTCTTATCCTACTTCCATAGAAGAAGAAGACCATTCTACTGAAGCATAACTTGATTCCAATATGTTTTGATAATAAACCATCTAATTTAAGCAATTGATAGCAATTTTATGGCCCAGAAGCATTTGAAATATAATTGAAGCATATAGATGTATATAAACTATCATATACATGATGGCTCTATAATCTAGAGATGTTTATGAAATGTTTGTCCTAAACATGAATACAATAGAGAATTATCACAGTGAATTAAATTGACAATTCTAAAATATCCTCCCGCTCCCCTCGTGCCTATATGCAACAACTTGGAACCAAAATGGAAGACCACTTCATATAAATAATGCAGTAGCAAAGTATGAATCACTATTATACTTAAAAGCAAAGCAGAGTAAATCCTAAAAGCCATTCAAGGATATAATGGTTAAGGGAAATAAAATGCATAGAAAATATTAAGATCGTTGTAGCAAAAAAACAAAGCTGTAATAGTTGCATAATTTAACCACATTAAGCGTGATAAGTTGAGGTGAGGGGCATTTGAAAACAAAGACAAATTACTAAATAAAGTGCAGCATCAAAGAGTTTGACAGCTTATCGTTGATAGCTCTTTTCCAAAGGTAGCCATAAGTTATTGATTTAAATAGACATGATTTTCGATATGAAGGTAACTAATAGTTGAACCATGCTCTCTCCAATTAATATTAACAATGTTACCTAAATACAACGAGGTCTAGATTTCCTTATTAATTACAAGTACTCTCTCTATTCTAGATTTTTATAATATCTTATTTTCATACATTTACAATCTATATTCTGATTTCTTTTTTCATTTTCATAGTCTGTAAGGCGAAAATATTTGAACATAACAATTTAATTCTAAAATTTATCAATGGTAATTTATACCCTGAACTATTTCTTAGCATCAAATACCCTTAAACTATGTGGATTAGTTATTCAAACTCATTCCCACTAACTTCTATTAGAAACCAAAAAGTTATTAAAATCAAATTACAACTTAAATTACAACATTTTCATCAATTAATAACTACATAAAATACTAAATAAACTAATATACCACTAAAAACTAAAAACCTTACAAAAATATCCAAATCCCTAAATCCCCCACCGAGTTCCCCTACCTCGATTTCATTCCCGATAGTTCCCCCTCCGCCACTCACCCTCTTCTTCCCTGAGCATCTCTTCCCCAACCCTCCCCTACTAATTCAAGCTACCAATCGAACTTTGTGGGAACAATTGATCCAGACAAAATTCAACAAACACCATTAAAGTAAAACATTTACCCATCAAACTAACTTCAAAGATCAAGTAAATTTTAAATTATGTTCCATATATTAGGATTTTGATCTCATAGAAATATATACAAACATGAGAGATAAAAATCAAATGGTAAAGGTGATTTATTTCTCTTAGTTTTAGAAAGAGCTATAACTAGAGTCATTAATTGACCTACAAAATTTTTGAGGTGAATCAAACACATCCATGTTGAAATTAAGATTTCGAAATATAATGGAAGGCCATGGGCAATCCCATGTTTTGAAATGGCGTAGGAGTCCAAATCGGATGTAATTTTTGAAAGAAATCAGTGTAACTTTTAAAAAAAACAAAAACTTTAATCGATCACACAACTAATTTAATCAAACACACCAACATTCCAATCTATATTCTAATTTCTTTTTTCATTTTCATGGTCTGTACGGCAAAAATATTTAAACATAACAATTTAATCTCTAAAATTTATCACTGATAATTGATACGCCTTAATTATTTCTTAGCATCAAATACCCTTAAACTATGTGGATTAGTGATTCAAACTCATTCCCACTAACTTCTATTAAAAACTAAAAAGTTTTTAAAATCAAATTAAAACTTAAATTATAATATTTTAATCAATTAATAACTAAATAACAGACTAAATAAACTAATATATAACTAAAAACTAAAACCTTAAGAAAAATATCCAAATTCCTAAATCCCCTACCGAGTTCCTCTCCCCCGATTCCATTCCTGAAAGCTCCCCCTCCACCACTCACCCCCTTCTAACCCGAGCATCTCTTCCCCTCCCCCTTCTTCCCCAACCCTCCCCTACTAATTCAAACTACCAATCAAACTTTGTGGGAATAATTGATCCAGACAAAATTCAACAAACACCATTAAATTAAAACATTTACCCATCAAACTAACTTCAAAGATCAAGTAAATTTTAAATTATGTCTCATATATTAGGACTCTGATCTAACAGAAGTATATACAAACATGAGAGATGCAAATCAAATGGTAAAGGTGATTTCTTTCTTTTAGTTTCAGAAAGAGCTGTAACTGGTGTCATCAATTGACCTACAAATTTTTTAAGTTGAATCAAACATATCCATATTGCAATTGAGGTTTGGAACTATAATGAGTGGGCAATTCCATGTTCTTAAATGGCGTAGGATTCCAAAACGGATGTAATTTTCGTAAGAAATCAGTGTAGCTTTTCAAAAAATAAAAACTTTTAATCGATCACACAACTAATTCAACCAAACACACCAACACACAATAATCCAAAGCACTACCATCTCACATATAAACTATTTTTTCCAGGCTTTAAGTACTAATAAACAAGAAGGAGTGACTTAACGCGCATGCGATACTTGTAATTAAACCCCTTTCAAATTTCACAAAGAAAATTAGATATCCTCTTAACTCTATCTTAATATGACACTCATAAAATCTAATTGACTATACTTCCATCATGAGAAGCCCACTCCAAATAACCAACCAAAATTAATTGTTAAATTCACCATAACTATACAAACCAAAACAACTAAAAACAGGAAACATATTTGATACAAAAATATTTAAAAATAACAATTTAATCTCTAAAATTTACATGTAACTGAAAATCATGTCTATTTAAATCAATAACTTATGGTTACATTTGAAAAAGAGCTACAAATGATAAGAAAATATGTAAAGCAAATTTTCCTACAATAAGAAAAATAGAAAAATAATGTAATTAGTTTACTTTACAATTCATGAACAAATTGATTTAATCAAAAGTAAATACAAAGGTTTAGGAGTAAATTAATCACGATGTCAACTCAATAATACAAAAATGAACTTATTCAATACAAAAAATAGAAAACTAAAGATGAGAAAGTAATTGATTACACAACTAATTCAATCAAACACACCAACACACAATAATCCAAAGCAATACCCTCTCACATATAAACTGTTTTTTCCAGTCTTTAAGTACTAATAAACAAGGAGTGACTTAACATGCGTGGGATACTTCTAATTAAACCCCTCTCAAATTACACAAAGCAAATTAGATATCCTCTTAACCCCATCTTAATATGACACTCATAAAATCTAATTGACTACACTTTCATCATGAGAAGTCCACTCTAAATAATGAGCCAAAATGAATTGTCAAATTCATCATAACTATACTAACAAAAAAAAAACTAAAAACAACAAACAAGCTAGGATGACGCTTGTGGCTTACATTGATCCCTAAAAACCCAATGAAAAATTATTTTGGCAGTAAACGTAAGAACACATAGCTGTAAATGAAGAGCCAATTTTGAAAGGCATAAAAAGATTAAAGAGAGAAGAATAGAAGCATAACACACCCCAAATAATAGAGAACCAAACACAATGTAGATTGTCAAACAGGACACCTATATATAAACCAACTAAAAAAAACAAAAAAACATCATTACCTCCAATAATTACACACATCAACCAACCTGAATGGATACAACCGACAGACTGAATTCACGTGACTGTCTCGTACTGTGACAGTGAGCAGCCTAACTCCATCACCTGAATGCACATGGCCGCCTATGGAGCTCACATATTTCATAGCTCTGCAACACCTCTACAAAAGGAACCTACAGAAAATAGGCCTCACAGGTGTTTAATCAATATGAAGGCATAAGGAAAAAAAATAAAAATAGAAGGATTAAGCTTATCATTACCCTTTACTCCCATCGAAAAGCAGCCGCAAAGTTTGAACCGCACCGTTCTACGTAGGGGGTTCCGTTGACTATGACAGACTCCATCGGAAAAACCTGGGGTCATTACCGAATTCTGCACCCACGCTCATGTGGTCGTCGGCAGACGGCGGCCTGATCCCCGCAAACACCCCAGTCGGCCTTGCCAAGTCTCCCCCACCGAGAAGCTTGGAAAGGTTCTCCCATGGCGCCTGTGGAGAACCTTTGAGACCCTATCCCCCGCTCTTTGGTGTGCAATTGATGCACAATTAAATCTACCACAATCAATGGATGAGATCAATTGGTTTTGACGGTTCAGATACAATCCCATCAATCATACTAACGGCCCGGATCAAGTCAATTATCTCATGTAATTCTCAAACACATAAATGGACAAGATCGTAACGATCCAACGGTCCAGGCCTCACCAACACTTAAATGTAGTGAAATGACCAACACACCCCTCCTTCCACCCAAATCTGTAGGCC
Source organism: Datisca glomerata (assembly GCA_003255025.1). Lineage (NCBI taxonomy): Eukaryota > Viridiplantae > Streptophyta > Magnoliopsida > Cucurbitales > Datiscaceae > Datisca > Datisca glomerata. The sequence continues at coordinate 334,735 of QANY01012693.1, read as the reverse complement.
AAGTCCAAGCACACCCACCGCGTAAATAAACCCAAATTGTAGGGGCAATGGACATTTCGCATAACCAAGTAGCTAGAAAACTCACTCTGAGTAAGATAAGATGTTACATTTTCCTGGAGTCTTTATCCAGAGATATATTTTTCTGAACTATTCTAATTTTATTGACAATTCACTTTGGTCCTAAAGTCTTGCAGAATAATTTCACTCTTCAATCGTTAAACACACATAATCTGAAATTATTTTTTTACTATAGTAATTAACAGAATAAGACATGTGACAGTTATATGTTTATGATATTAACGTAAAAGGATCATATGGTCATTTCACTCTTTCTCCCTCTTGTTTTCGCAAAGTCAAAGTAAAAAAGATCATACCGAAGAGGAAGAAACAGAGGAGGACAAGAGATATTGAAACAGTAAAAATCACCCAAAGTGACAAAGATGTAGTCTTTTACGCTAATCTCATAAGCGTGATAGATTATATGCCTCTTTTGTCAGTGATTGTAACAAAAGATTTATTTTAAACCGTGTGTTAAAAATTAAAGATTCAGGACTAAAGGTTTTGAAATATTTCGAACTAAAGTGCAACGACTCCTAAAGGTAGGCAGGTTTACTCATTTACCCTAATTTTATGATAAAGTAAATTACACCAACCTCCTGCATAATATGCCTTAATTATACAAACACTCATTTTAATTTCAAAATTCACACGGAAAGGTTAACACTAATAGTCAATTTTATTTTATTAAATAAGTCCATACAATATTTTCGCTTAAGCAATGATATATACAAGTTATAATGCCTAAATAAATAAAAGTAAGAGTATAACAAATTAATAGCTGAAGCTTCCTCAGTTCCAAACCAATTTCAATAAAGCAAGTGGGGTTTCCTCAAAATCCCGTCAAGCTTGACAGACCGGTGAGACAACGACATTGGAAAAAAATGGTGATAGTGATCACTGTAAAATCAATAAACAATATATTTCCCTCCTTTTCCGATTAGTAAACAAACAATTAGTAACATGCTGGTTAGGAGTGATCTACATTGTAATCTTACGGTTGCTCAAAGTTTTGATCTTTTACCTTTTTTTTTTAAGTTGATTTCTTTTCTTTTCTTATAGAATGATTGTTCTGTGGGAGACGGAGAGAGACCCAAGCAAAGATCTCATTTGTGTATTATTGTTATTTTGTTTTTTTGGTAAATGGAGTTTAGTACTCCTACACATATAGGGAGTTTGGACAGATGCTACGCTACCTAACCTACATGGACGGTTCTTAATTGATACAAAGAAGCCCATGATGTGCCTTCACTTGGCCCACGTGCCCTTCATGCCAGCCTAGGTTGGTGTTTGGAAGCCCCCACAAGAACCATCAACGGCTAATATTAGGATATATGAATCTCAATATTTCTTGATTTAACAATTTTATATTTCAGTTGAAAATAAAAGAATAAGATGTTTGAGATATATTTCCGCTGAAATAGATAATTTAAAGAATATAAATTCGAGAAATATAACAAATAATAGTATACTTAAGAGTTTAAATAAGGGCATTTTGGGAATATTATGAACTTATTGTACAATAAACTAGATTAGCTGTCTGTGTACTTAAGGCAAAATATATATAGGTTGATTTATTTACAATATAAGCCTTTCAAAATAAATATAGATCTATCCTATCAACATAAACCTATAAAAATTATATATATACATAAAAGATTGACGTTTGTAATTAAAAGACAGTCCCAAGCACAACTCTATAATTGTTTTTGTGTCATCATTTTGAGTAGGGTCCTCAATGAGAGAAGTACAAATTACAAAAGGGAAATAAAATGAAAAGGATGGAAGCAAATAGGAATTAGTGATCTGATTAATGATGGAAATGGACATGAAGAAATCCTAGGAAACTTCCAACCACATGATGTTTGATGTTTGTTTGATTCTGTTTCGAAAGAGGAACCTGCCTCTCCAAAGACTGAAATTCCAGCTGCTCTCTCTTGATCGTACACTTGTCAGAAGAACAACGGACCAAAGTAGAATTATTAAAATATGTTGTTGGTCTTATAGGTATTACACTATTACTCTGTCTTGATTCGTTCAATTAAATGCGATTTCGTCACTGTAATCCTCATATTTTACATTTTATGCTAGTGTGGTCCTTTCCAAACTTTTTGGTTTCATGAACCTTCTTGCTCGAACGAGCTTGCACTACTAGAGTGTAAAACACTATTCCACATCCTATTTTGAAGAGAAAAATGCTGAGGTTCAGCATCTTAAAAAAAACTCATGATCAGATGGGAAGCATTGAGGTTAATTCACAGTGAACTCATTCATCCAGTCATGATACATGATAGAATAAGGCGAACACAAAATAGAGTTTCTCTCTTGGGTGAGGCTCATGTCCGGAACCCCCTCGTTACTATACTGCGAGTCTCACCGCATACTTCTCGTACAAAGACTCCTAAATCCATCCCGAGCCTTTTCTTCCACATCTTCTCTCCAATCCTAGGTTAAACTTGAGTTCCCCAGACGCTATGAAATGGGGGATCTTTCATTCGCCTATCCTATGTATTGGCTTGGCTTCATCAATAAGGGGTTGGATGCGAACACCTCCGTAGCAACTTTTCTTTTTCTATTTATTCCAGATTGAACTCTCTTCCAGTCATCGTATCTTGTGTTAGAATCATTTTCAGGCTTCTTATCACTTTCTGATAGGTGTGCTAGGTGGTAGTTTTGTCTCACGTCCTTACCAATACCAACTAAGCCAACTTACTTTTGAGGTTTAAGAGTATATATATTTTTCTGTTATTAGTCTCTTTGTATCTCAGAGTGGACTAAGGCATCAATCTGAAAAAAAAAACAAGAGTGGAGAGCTTCTAAATGATTATTCAAATGCTTAAGATGATAAAACAATGGCCAAGAACCTCCTTTTTTAGTTTTCTTAGAGAGGTAACTCATAAGACTGAATCATGGTTGCGTCAATTTGTAAGATTCCATCTTCAATAACTCAATGAGTAATCGAGAGGTTTCTAACTCATGAAACCTCCATAGTCTTCGTTTTCTTGCAACTCCCTACTAAGGGTGTTTCAAAATATATTTTTCAACATCTCCTACTCAAACTTAGTGGGAGTAGCTCCTACAATTCTCTTTGTTTCTTAACTTTATTCACACTAGCAATAGGTTGTGCGGCAATCGAGCACATCTGTAAAAGAGTTTGAAAGTACTATACCAAACCTAAAAACCACTATATTAGCTTTTCTATGAGTGTTTTGTCATACCTCAGACTCATCTAGCCACATTGGATTACAACATCCTTGATCCCTCTTTATTTTTCAACTTAAAATGATGTTTAATCAACATAGTTAATATTATGTCACTAAACATATTTAACATCATAACACGTCAACACTTTATATAAATGTACTACTAGATAGTCTTTCCTCCGCCCTCATGTTTTTTGGCTTTAGCCTAATTGCTTTCTCAGCATCGTCCCTTTGGACTAAATCAAATGCAACATAGTTAAAAGTCACATAGGGCGTGAATTTGATCATAAAATTATCTAATGACCCACACGGTGAGGAAGCAATGATCCATTCACTTACCTCATTTGATTGGTCGTACTAGCGCATGCAGTATGAAATACATGCTACGATAAAGTTTTCATCCCAATGAGTGTATGGTGTGTATGTCTATCTATACCTTACAAATCTTAGTCTAGTTGCTCCTTTAGCGCCTAACTCGAATTCACATTTACTCACAATTCTAAGAGTTAAATTAAGAACTGATATTTGACTTTATACAAACTACATAGATTGTGGGTTTCCTTGTTTTAATTTCACCATAGACCTCATCTTGATTTTACTCAAGGGGACACACAACTTGTTTCACTCGTACCATAACGCCTAAACAACACTTGTCTCATTCCTTCTCGCTTCCCAAGAACAAGAGGTGACTGCTTATACGAATGAGCCAATCACAACTTGTTGACATGATTCTTATCATGACAATTATGGTGCTTAGAATAAAATATAGCCATTGCCATGTTTATTGAATAAAAATGTTCATACATATTTGAAAAGTATAATTGGAATAATAATTATAATCTACGTGGTTCTTTTAACATAGACCAAAAATGCTTGTCTAGCAATGGGCTTTGTTAGAGGACCAACAACCATAAGAGTAGTATATACGTGTTCTAGTGTCTCTTCTTTTTCTACAGTTATATTTCAAACATAGTGAAATTTAATATCAATGTGTTTGGTTCTTCTAATATGAGTGAGCCAATCACAACATTGACATACTTTCTTATCATGCATTATCATGAAAATTATAGTGCTTAGAATAAATATAACCAACGTAATATTTCATTGAATGAAAATGAACATACATACCTGTAAAGCTATCATGCTATCACGATATATTGTCACTGGTTCATTAATGCTACTAACAATATTTAGATGCCCAAGGAACTTCATTAACCAAGCAACCTTTTGCAAGTTGTAGATGTAGGTGGCCTTGGGCCTCTTAGGCAGGTTGGACAGTTTGTTTTGGGGTAACACAAAGAAGAAATGAGTGAGCCCGACACAACCCATCGAACCGACCCTCGAAAATATGGGTCAGACTTTGTCGCTAGTTAGGCCACACTTTTACAACCGCAAGCGACAACCGTGCTCGCGAAATGTGTATCAAAATATGAACTTGCCTCATTAGGGTGTCGAACACCGGAGCTTGGAAAAATTTTATAAGTGCATGACCACCAGGCTGAGCACAAATCATTGTTTCTAAAGGATCTTATTTTTACTTAAAATTTAAATATATTCAACAAATATACACAATACAAGGGACATACCCCAAGTATACAATAAACATTAATGTGTATGATTTCAGATATGATAATACAAAGAAAAACAACACAATAATGCACAAATCTGAAGTGAATACACGACTAAACAGAGCTTGTGGAGAACCATTGCAATAGAGATACATAATGGAGCTAAAACTAGGAATGACGGCACAGAACAAACTAACGCAGGAAACAATAACCATCAGAGATACCACACCTAAAGACAAGATCAATCGACCTACGCATTGTTGAGGGTAATGCCCTCAAAACATGTGTATTGATATTTTAATATGAAATTTAATAGAAATATATTTTCTCATAATTGTTCTTTTAAATTGTTGTTGAATAATTTATATAAGTATTTAAAATTTTTATATTCATTAAGGAGACTATGATCTTGTATTAGTACGAGATGATTAATATCATACATAATGAATAAAATTGTCACCAACATATGAAAGTATGAACTCTTTAATTAATGGTTGCTAGTAAGGTTTACTAAAAATTATGAATGCATGTGATCTAGATCCGGATCATTGATGTGGATAGATATCTTAGTGAATGTATTTTATATAATAAGATTATATATAACAGAACCGATGTGAATTAATCTTTATAAACTTACCATTTATCATAAAAATTTAATACACATCAATCTGATGATCATATGTAGATCCCTCAGTAGTCATGAACTTCTATACATGTCTACTGGATCTTTTGATGCTCTCATAAAGGTTTGTTTGTAAAACAAACTAGTGACTTTTATTTTAGAAATTCAGTGATGTTGATGGCTAAGAACATGATCTTACAAAATTTGGAATCCAAAATTTCCTAACGGATCATATATTGATTCTCTTGAGTGTTGATTCTAAAACTGAATGATTATTGACCTCAAATTTATAATACGATTATAAATTAACCATTCACTAGTGGATTAATGATACTTAAGGATCGAGAGGTAATTAGAAGGGTAAAATGGTAATTTTGACCGGCTCTAATTTACGAACCAATAATTGGATGACAGAACTACGCGAAATGATTATATCAATGGATTACACGAGAATACTTTATAAATACATTATATAATCTCTAAGAGTACAATTTCATATTTATAATGGAGTAATAATGAAATTAATAAATAATATTATTTAATTAAAGAGTATAATTAATAATCTAGTTTATTGAAACTTAAAATTATAGGTACATGATCTCCAAGTCATCTCTGTACCACACAGTTTTTAGTGTGAATATTTCAGGACATGAGAAAATTACTAACTTGCAAAAAAAAATTTATTCTGAGACAAATATATAATCATGAGATAATTATGTGTGATTAATTAATTAAATTATTTATATTAATTTTCAAAAATTCTATATAAATAATAATATCGATTAATTTATTAATTATAGATAACTGATACAATATATCTAATTTATGAAATTAGATAATGTTAAATTATTATAAGATAATAATTTAAAATTTGAATCAACTAAATTTGTTATTTGTGAACTAACAGATAAACTAGTTAATAGAGATAATCAAATAAATTAATTTTGAATTAACTGATATATAGATATTTATCTAAAATAAATATTTAATTCACAATAATTGTCACGTGTTAATCACTGATTGCGAATCAGAGATTGACATCAACTATTATAGTGTCACGTGGCACTACAATAATGGATTGTTCATTGTATTATGATTATTGGGCTATGATTTGTTCTTTAATTTTTTTCTTAGATATTGTGTAAGTCGTTTTAGGGCGTATAAATTTTTTATAATTTTATTTTGAATATTAAATTCTAATTATTTCGATCATAAGAAAATGAAGAACGCACAAGACAAACATGGAGGAAAAAGAAAAAAATAGGAATTCCTAGGGAATTTTGACACCGACACCAAAAATAGGATTTCCGGCGCTAGCGCCGCTGGAAAAATCTGCTCTGGCGGCAAGCTTACCGGAAAATTGATATTGGCGGCGATCGGCGGTGGTTGATGGCAGCCGACAACGGCTGGGGTTGGCTGGCGGTGATGGGCGGCGGTGGGAGAGTCCTGTTGTCTGTGGTAACTGTTGTCACAGCTAGAGAAGTTTTGTAGAAACTCTGATAACAACTTACCCTATCACCGCAGAGTTTTATGAAAACTCTAACTCTATTGTTTATCTTTTAAATTTTGAAATCAATATAATTTTAAAATTAATTAATTATTTTTAATTTTATGAAAATTAAATATTAATTAATTGATTGAATTTGACCCAAGTTTGACCAAGTCTATAAATTATTTTTTGACAAAGTCAAAATCAATAATTTTAAAAGATAATTATAGAGAAAATTTTTATTAAGAAAAATAGTTTTTCCTAATTAAAAGAGTTTTGTTCAAAGTTTGAAGATTATGAAGATGGACATCAATTGGAGAATGGGTATTTTAGAAATATGTAATCTTGAAGTCCTCTTTGTAATTTTATTTATTTATTTCAATGATTTTAATTTAGAAATGCTCAATAGTCACTCGGTCAATTATTATTTTATTTAATTATTAAATAATTATTTATTGATATGATTGCTAACATGATCATACATTAGTCGATCACATACCATACAAGAAGCCTCACATAATTTTATTTAATCATGCATCTCATTAGTAGAAACATGATTTATTAGGATTATCTTAATATGTTTATATGAATTATTTTGAGAAATCAATTGCATATCAACTGCTAGGTTTTAATTAGTTAAAACTTGGTAATCACACAACCCTGAAAGCTATGGTAATGTTTAGGGTAACCATCTTTATTAAAAGAATTTTATTAAAGCTTGATGTATGTAATAATTATTTATTCTAAGTTCACCTAATTTCGATTTAGGCTTTTTAAAAGGTTAAATGAACTTAGACCAATTAGATTGGATTAACTGTTAATTTCACATTCATAGAGTTATATTTTTCTAACTAGTAATTAATTTGAAATTAATTGATTAGGTAATATAAAAACACATTATCCTAAAATAATGAGTGGGAGAAGGTTGACATGTCAATATAACCTATGGTCTCCATTATTAGTATTACACCATGAGGTACAGTGAGCGCATCGAGATTACTTTGTTTTCATACTCTTAAGGAAGGTATTGAGCTGTATAAATATCAAGGTTGAACTTCTTAAAAGGATGAGACTAAGTGATGTAGTTTAGTTTTGAGTGAATGATTGTGACTTGACTAAATCAGCGATACCTTATTGTTAACAGAGAAAATATGAGATATTTTAAGTTTCAATTAATAAGGATGAGAATGATTCATAGACATTCTAAGATTACTCTGACTGGCCCTAAGCTAACCCATTAATTGTTAGGTTGTTTTATCGTGGATTAGTAAATGTTAAATATATATTTAATATATTGCATTCATGCACCACATTTACTTTTTGAATTCTGGATATTTATTTCAATTATATTAAATTATGTATGTTTTATTTTCAGTTATTTTTATGTCTACCATGGGCAATCCTATTACTGCTTTACTTGCACTTGAGAAATTGAGTGGTGATAATTTCATAAGATGAAAATCAAATTTAAACTTGATGCCAATTTGTGAAAACCACAAATTTATTCTTACTGAGGAATGTCCTGAGGAGCCCGCTGCCAATGCCCCTAAGAATGTTAGGGACATGTTTGATGCATGGATTCAATCCAACAACAAAGTGAAGTGCTGCATGCTTGTGAGCATGAATGATGTTCTGAGAACCAAGCATGAGAGCGTGGAGACTGCGAATGAGATTATGGAATCTCTACAGGTCATGTTTGTGCAGTAGTCTGATCAAAGTCATCATGAAGCTACTAGGAGCTACATGATGACCATGATGAAGAAAAGTACTTATGGGCGACCATTGATGAATGAACTCAAGTCAGCATTATACTTGAATCGCTCACACCTTTTTTTTCTTCATTCACCACCAACTATGTTATGAACAAGTTGCAATTCAACTGACCCAGTTGTTGAATGAACTACAGATTTTTGAGTCACTCAATAAGAGTATGACCAAAGAGGACGAGGCAAATGTTGTCGAGTAAAAACCTTCTTGCACTGTTGTTAAAAGTAATAAGAGGAAGAAGATCAATGGTAAGGGCAAAGGTAAGAACAAGAAAGGGAAGAAAGCCAAGACATTGCCGAAAGCCAAGAAGAACAAGAACGACAACATGTCCAAGAGAAAATGTTTCCATTATGGGGTCGAAGGTCATTGAAAGAGAAACTGTAACAAATATCTCTCCGAGCTAAAAAAGAAAGGTAAATATGATTTACTTGTACTTGAAGGCTGTTTAGTAGAATATGACTTGTCATCCTGGATACTAGATTCAGGAGCCACTAACCATGTATGTTCTTCTTTCCATATGCTTGATTCGTCAAGGGAGCTGACTAATGGCGAGGTCATCACGAGAGTTGGTGGTGGTGCGCTCGTGTCAGTACAAGCATTGGGAACAGTCAGTCTTAATTTTGAAAATAATTATTTAGTTTTGAACAATATTTATTATATTCCTGGATTTTTGAAAATTTTGATTTCTCTTTCTCTTTTGCATGATCAATTATTTGAAGTTTTCTTAATTAATAATGAGTTTATTATTTCTGAGAATGGATTCAATATTTATCATGCAAAAGTATCGAACGGATTGTATATGTTTAAACTGAAAAAACGCACGATAAATAATTCTGAATTATCTAAAGTAGCAAAACCTAAAAGTAACAAACGACAAAGAGTTTCTCATGATGATGATAACACATATTTTTGGCATCTTAGGTTGGGACATATTAATCTAGATAGGTCCAGGTTAACAAAATATGGTGATTTGAGAGAACTAAAAGTTGAAACTTTTTCTGTTTGTGAATCGTGTGTAGAGGGTAAAATGACCAAGAGAACTTTCACAGAAAATGGCCAAAAAGCCAAGGAACCACTTGAGCTAGTACATAGTGATATCTATGGACCGATCAATGTACAAATTAGAGGTGGGTATGAGTATTTCATCATTTTTATGGATGATTACTCAAGATATGATTATACTTACCCAATACATAGAAAGTCTAAAACTTTTAAGAAGTTTAAAGACTTCAAAGCTGAAACTGAAAAATAATTAGGTAAATTATTGAAAATCTTTCGATCAAATTGAGATGGTGAATACTTCAATTTAGAATTCAAGGATTACTTGCTGGAGTATGGAATCATATCCCAACTCACAACTCCTGGAACGCCACAACAAAATGGTGCTTCAAAAAGGAGAAGCTGGACCTTATTGGATACGGTTTGGTCGATGTTAAGCTACTCATCATTACCACCTACATTTTGGGAATATGCATTATACACGGCAACATACATTTTTAATGCAATGCCTTCGAAGTTTGTAGTGCGTATATTTGTTGGCTATGCTATAGTGACTAGATGTGGATACTTTTATAGTCACAAGGATCAAAGGATGTTTGTATCAACAAATGTCACATTTTTTTAACAAAATTATATGGAAAACTACAAACCTCGAAGAAAAGTAGTTCTAAAAGAATTAACGTTTGATGATATCATACCACCTTCATCATCAACTGATAAACGCAAACCCTAGAAATCACTGTTCCTTTTTAGGAAACCCTGGTGCAACGTCGTAGTGGGAGGGTTGTAAGATAATCTATTCACTATGAACTAGAGGCACATGTCTTAGTGTCTGGCATTGATAAGGACGATCCATTAACCATTAAAGAGGTGATGGATGATCCTGAAAAGGAGAAATGGCAAGATGCCATGGACCATGAAATGCAATAGATGTATTCTAATTCTGTCTGAGAACTTGTAGTAGATCCACTTGAAGATGTAAGACCCATTAGATGTAAAAATATCTTCAAGAAGAAAAGTGATGTAAATGAGAAAGTAAAGACTTTCAAGGCAAGACTGGTAGCCAAGGGCTATACACAAATGGAATGAGTCGATTATAAAGAGACATTCTTCCATGTTGAAATCCATTCACATCCTTTTGTCCATTGCCACTAGTTTAGACTATGAAATATGATAAATGGACGCCAAGATAACTTTTTTAAAGGGCTCTCTTAAATAAAACATCTATATGATGCAACCATATGAGTTTATGAAAAATAGGTAATATCAGAAAGTGTGCAAGTTGATTAAATCTATTTATGGATTAAAGCAAGCATCTAGATCTTAAAATTTCACCTTTGATGAGATTATTAAATCATATGGCTTCGAGAAAAATGTTGACGAAACTTGTGTTTATAAATACATAAAAGACAAAATAATGATTTTCTTAGTTCTTTGTGTTGATAATATTCTATTTATTGGAAATGATGTAGAAACTTCATTAAAGGTAAAGAAGTGGTTAGATGAGAATTTTTAAATGAAGGATTTGGGAGAGGCGAGCCATGTTCTTGTTGGAGGCTATGCATTAAAGCATGTGTATTGATATTTTGATACGAAATTTAATAACGATTACATTTTTGTTATAATTGTTATTTTAAATTATTATTGAATAATTTATATAAATATCTAAAAATTTCATATTCATTAATGAGACTATGATATTGTATTAGTATGAGAGGATTAAGATCATAGATAATAAATAAAATTATCAGTAACATATTAAATTATGAAATCTTTAATGAATGGTTGCTAGTAGGTTTACTAAGTATTATGAATGTATGTGATCGAGATCCAGATCATTGATGTGGATAGCCATCTCAGTGAAAATGCTTTATATAATGAGATTATATATGACTGGACCGATGTCAATTAATATATTTATCAACGTGCTGTCTTTCATAAAGATTTAATACACATCAATTCGAAGATCATATGTAGATCATTCTGAATCTTAACTAGTCATGAACTCCTAGGCATGTCTACTAGATCTTTTGATTCACTCGTTAAAATTTGTTTGGAAAACAGGCTAGTGACTTTTGTTTTAGAGATTCAATGTTATGGAAGACTGAGAACATGATCTTACAAGATTTGGAATCCAAACATTCCTAACGGATCGTATATTAGTTTTCTTAAGTGTAATTCTAGAACTAAATGGTTATTGAGCTCAAATTTATAATAAGATTATAAATTAGCCATTCACTAGTGGATTAATGGTACTTAATGATTAAGAGATAATTAGAAGGGTAAAATGATAATTTTGACTCTAATTTACAAACCAATAATTGGAGGATATGACTATGTAAAATGATTATATCAGTGGTCTACATGAGAATACTCTGTAAATACAATTTGTAATCCCTAAGAGTGTAATTTCATATTTATAGTGGAGTATAATGAAATTAATAAATAAGATTATTTAATTATACAGTTTAATTAATAATTTGATTGATTGGAGTTTAGGATTATAGGTCCATGGTCCCCAAGTCACCTCTGTACTATGCAGTCTAGAGTGTGAATATTTTAGGACATGAGAAAATGACTCACTTGCAAAGAATTTTTTTTGGGGCAAGTACATAATTATGTGTGATTAATTAATTAAGAATTAATTAATTAAATTATTTATATATATATATATATATACACACACACATATATAAATATAATTTTGGAATTAACATATATAAATAATTATCATTTTTTAATTATCGATAAATGAAACAAAATATCTAATTTATGAAATTAAATAATTAAATTATTATTAGATTATAATTTGGATCAACTAAATTTGTTATTCATGAAATAACAGATAATTTAGTTGATAGGGATAATCAGATATATTAATTTTAAATTAACAAATATTTAGATATTTATTTGATTAAAATAAATGTTTAATACACAGTAATTGTCACATGTCAGACATGGACTACTATAGTGCGACGTGGCACTAGAGTGGTGGGTGTGTAGCAGAATGCCTCACAGCATTATGCCTCTCGGTATCACTGCAGTGTCATGCGGCACTGCAGTTGTGCACAATAGCAGTGGGTCCTACTGCTATTGACAATTTTATAATTAAATATTATTTCAATTATCTCAAAATATGTGATACGCCATCATCAAGAAAAATATACATATATTATTCTGATGGTCTGAGATAATGAATCAGTTTAATCAATTAGTTGAATCACAGAATCAGTTCAATCAATTACATGAATCACAGAATCAGTTCATCAATCAAAATTTGAGAGAATAACACAATTCTCAAATAGTGATTTTTCTACGATTAAGAGTTAATCAAAATCTCTAAAAGAATCATCATCACGTTCTTTTAGATAATCGTCTCACAAAAGTCATTCTCGGTAAAATCTCTAGATCTCATGTGTTGATTACATCTAAAGATAGAAAAATGTCTTCGTTATATTCTACGTTCCCACACACGTTCTAGTGTATTGAGGATTGACTTGGAAGATCTTGGTCTTGATCTCAGAATCTGCTGATCGTTGGAACGATTTTGTGAAAATGAAGAATCGATTGGTTTCACGAAGATGCTTTATTTAGACTACAAGAGGTATATGGTATCATGACGGCCTTTATATATTTATCTGTTAAATGCTAGTGGGTTTTCTTACATTGTTCATATAATATGAGATATGTATAAATGAATGGATGATTATATTTTTTAAATGTATGAAAAATAATGGATCGTTAATTGTATGATGATTATTGAGTTAGGTTTTGATCTTTTGATTTTTCCTCAGATCTTGTGTTAGCCGTTTTGAGGAGCATGAATTTCTGTAATTTATTTTGAATATTATTGTAATTATTCTGAACGTGAGAAGATGAAGAACGCACGAGATGAACGACAGAATTTACTGTTCACGGTGAAATTTTTCTGTTCACAGAAAGTTTACTGTTCATGCCAGAAAATTATGTTCCGATGGCGGTGGCCGGCAGCTACCGGTAGTTGGACTGGCGCCATTAGTGGTGGCCGGCGATGATGGGGCGGTGATAGGAGAGTCATATCGTTAGTGGTAACTGTTATCACTTTTAGAGAAGTTTTGTACAAACCCTGATACCAACCAACCCTATCACAATAGGGTTTGATTATAGCCCTCAATTTAAAATTTATTATTAATTTCTAATTTTATGAAAATTAGAAATTTATTATTAATTATTTTTTATGAAAACTAAAAATTAATAGGTTGATTGAGTTTGACCCAAGTTTGGCCAAATCAAATAAATTATTTATTTGATTAAGTCAAAGTCAACTATTTTAAAAGGATAATTATAAAAATTAATTTTAAGTGAGAAAATTTGTTTTTCTTAATTAAATAGAATTTAGTTCAAAGCTTGTAGATTACGAAGATAGACATTAGGTGGAGAAGGTAATATTTGAGAAATATATATTCTTGAAGTTCACTTTGTAATTTTATTACTTTATTTCAATGGTTGTAATTTAGAAATACTCAATAATCACTTGGTGCATTATTATTTTATTTAATTGTTAAATAATTATTTTAATTGTTATGTTTGATAACATGTCCATGCATTAGTCGATCACTTGTCATATATGAAAATCCCACACAAATTTATTTAATCATACATCTTATCTGTAGAAACGTGATTTATTAGGATTGTCCTAATATGTTTATATGTATTTTTTTATTAAATCAATTGCATGTAAACTGCTAGATTTTAATTAGTTAAAACTTGATATCACACCACACTAAGGGCTATAGTAACATTTATCATAACCGACTTAAGTAAAAGAGTTTTTTAAAAGTTTGATGAATATACTTAATTAATTAATCTAAGCTCACCTAATTATGATTTAGGTGTTTTATAAGGTTAAATGAACTTAGATCAATGAGATTTGTATAACTGATTATTAAATATTCATAGGGTTATTATTTAAACTAGTGATTAATTTGAAATTAATGAAGTAGTTAAAATGGAAACATATAATCCTAATTAGTGAGTGGGAGAAGGTTGACTTGTCAATGTAATCTACATCTCCATTATTAGTACAACACCGTGAGGTTCAGTGAGAGTCTCGAGATGGCTTTGTTTTCATCCTCTAAGGAAGGTTTCGAGCTGTACCAATACCAACGTTGGACTTCTTAAGAAGATAGGAGGAAGTGATGTAATTTAATTTTGACCAAACCTAAGGCGGCATATCCTAAATCAGGTCATGGAAATTTGAAATAATGGGTTACACTCACAAAATTACAATTAAGCTTTCATGTGGATAGTTGTGACTTGACCAAACAATCGATACCTTATTGCTAAAAGAGAAAATATGTGATATTTTAAGTTTTAGTTAATAGGGATAAGAATGTCTCATAGACAGTCTGAGGTCAATCTGACTGACCCTAAGGCAACACATTAATCGTTGGGGTGTTTTATCATTATTAGTAAATGTTAAATTTTGATTTCTAGATATTTATCATTTATATTGAATCTTGTATGTTTTAAATTTCAGTTATCATTATTATGTCTACCATGGGCAACTCTATTACTACTTTACTCGCGTTTGAAAAATTGAATGGTGATAATTTCATACGTTGGAAATCAAATATGAATTTAATACTGATTTGTGAGAACCATAAATTCGTTCTTACTAAGGAATGTCCCGAGGATCCCACTATTAATGCCCCTTAGAATGTTAGGAACAAATATGATCATTGGATCATATCAAACAACGAGGCAAAGTGCTACATGCTTGTGAGCATGATTGATGTTTTGAGAACCAAACATGAAAGTATGGAGTCTGCCTATGAGATTATGAAATCTCTACAGGTGATGTTTGGGCAGCAGTCTCATCAAAATCGTCATGAGACCACTAGGAGTTATATGACAACTAAGATGAAAAATACTAATTTTGTGCAAGAACATGTTTTTTGAACATGATCAACATAATGCACGAGTCAGAAGTACATGAGACGACCATTGCTAAGCATACTCAAGTTGGCATTATACTTGAATCGCTCACACCAATTTTTTTGTGTTACGACCAACTATGTTATGAACATGTTGCAATCCAACACAACCTAATTGTTGAATGAACTGCAGACTTTTGAGTTACTCAACCAGAGAATGACAAAAGAAGGCGAGGCAACTGTTGTCAAGCAAAAGTCTTCTTCCATTGTTAAAATTAACAAGAGGAAAAAGATCAATGGAAAGTGCAAAAGTAAGAACAAGAAAGGGAAGAAAGCCAAGACATCACCAAAAGCCAAGAAGAAAAAGAAAGACAGTAAGCCTAAAGGAAGATATTTTCACTGTGGGGTTGAAGGTCATTGGAAGAGAAACCGTGACAAGTATCTCTCCGAGCTGAAAAAGTAAAGTAAAAATGATTTAATTGTACTTGAAGCTTGTTTAGTGGAATATGATTTATCATCCTGCATATTGGATTCAAGAGTCGCTAACCATGTATGTTCTTCTTTATAGATGCTTGATTCGTTAAGGTAACTGGCTGATGGTGAGGTCATTTTGAGAGTTGGTAGTGGTACGCTCGTGTCAGCTAAAGCATTAAGGACAATCCGTTTACCTTTTGAAATAATTATTTAGTTTTGAACGATGTTTATTATATTCTTGGATTTTAAGAAATTTGATTTCTTTCTCTTTTGCATGAACAATTACTTGACGTTTCTTAAATTACTAATGAGTTTATTATTTCTAAGAATAGATTCAATATTTGTCATGCATAAGTATCGAACAGACCGTATATGCTTAAATCGATTGAACGGGTGATAAATAATTCTGAAAGATTTAAAGTAGCAAAATCTAAAAGTAACAAATGATAAAGAGTTTCTCATGATGATGATAACACATATCTTTGGCATATTAGGTTGAGACATATTAATCTAGATAGGTTACACAGGTTAACAAAGCATAATGCTTTGAGAGAACTAAAAGTTAGAACTCTTCTTGTTTGTGAAACCTGTGTAGATGGTAAAATGACCAAGAGACCTTTCACCGGAAAAGGCCAAAGAGCTAAGGAATAACTTGAGCTAGTGCATAGTGATGGCTGTGGATGAATCAATGTACAAGCTAGAGGTGAGTATAAGTATTTCATCATTTTTATTGACGATAACGCAATATATGATTATACTTACCTAATGTAAAGAAAGTCTGAAACCTTTAGAAAGTTTAAAGACTTCAAAGCTGAAGCTGAAAAGTAATTAGGTAAATCATTGAAAATCCTTTGATCCGATCGAGGCAGTGAATATTTGGATTTAAAATTCAAGGATTATTTAGTGGAGTGTTGGATCCTATCTCAACTCACAACACTTGGAACACCATAGCAAAATGGTGTTGCAGAGAGGAAAAATCGAACCTTATTGGATATGGTTAGACCGATGTTAAGCTACTCATCACTGTCTTTACATTTTGGGGATATTCACTACACGCGGCAACTAACATTTTGAATGTAGTGCCATCTAAGTCTGTAAACAAGACGCCTTAAGGCCTGTTATGGAATGACTCCAAACCTAGTTTAAGTATTTCTATATATGGGGATGTCTAGCTCACGTCCTTAGACCCAAGACCGAAAAGTTAGACTCAAGGTCTGGGGTATGCATATTCGTAGGTTATACTCTAGAGACTTGAGGTGGAAATTTTTAATTTTTATAGTCACAATGATTAAAAGGTGTTTGTGTCGACAAATGCAACCTTCCTCGAGCATGACTATATGCAAAACTATAAACCTCATAGCAAAGTAGTTCTCGAGGTATTAGCAGCTGATGAGATCAGACCACCTTCAATTTCTACTGATAAACGACAAATAAGAGATATCACAGTTCCTACAAAGGAAACACCAGTGCAACGTCGTAGTGGGAGAGTTGTGAGACAACCACTTCACTACGAACTAGAAGCACATGTCCTAGTGTCAGACAATGATAATGACGATCTATTATCTTATGAAAAAGTAATGGATGATTCTGAAAATGAGAAATGACAAGAAGCCATGAACCAGGAAATGGAATCTATGTATTCCAATTCTGTTTGGGAACTTGTAGAGCCATATGAAGATGTCAGGCCCATTAGATGTAGATTGATCTTCAAGAAGAAAAAGTGGTGGAGATGGGAAAGTAGAGACTTTCAAGGTACGGTTAGTAGCCAAAGGCTATACACAAAGGGAGAGAGTCGGTTATAAAGATACATTCTCCCTTGTGGCCATGTTGAAATCCATTCACATCCTTTTGCTCATAGTCTCTAGTTTTGACTATGAGATATTGAAAATGGACGTGAAGATAAATTTTCTGAATGACTCTCTTGAAGAAAGCATCTATATGATACAACCATAAGAGTTCGTATGAAAGGGGCAAGATCAGAAAGTATGCAAGTTGCTTAAATCTATTTATGGATTAAAGCAAGCATCTAGATCTTGGAATCATACATTTGATGAGATTATAAAGTCTTATGGTTTTGAGTAAAATGTTGATGAAACTTGTATTTATAAATACATAAAAAATAAGATATTGGTTTTTTAGTTCTTTATGTTCATGATATTTTACTCATTAGGAATGATGTAGAAACTCTGTCAAAAGTAAATAAGTGGTTAGATGAGAAATTCTAAAATGAAAGATTTGAGAGAAGCGAGTTATGTTCTGGGCATCCAAATCCTAAGAGATAGAAAGAACAAAATCTTAGCTCTTTCTCAGGCATCTTATATTGATAAGGTATTGGAGATGTTCTCAATGGAGAATTCCAAGAAAGGTCAACTACTGACCATACATGAAATTATCCTCTCCAAGGAACAATGTCCTAAGACACCTAAGGAGGAAGAGGATATGTGAAAAGGCTCCCTATGTTTTAGTAGTTTGAAGTCTCGTGTATGTCATGTTGTGTATGAGACTAAACATCTGTTATACAGTTAGAATTGTCAGTCGTTATCAATCGAATTCAAGTTTGGAACATTGGATTGAAGTAAAACACATTCTCAAGTATCTTAGGAGAACGAGAAATTATATGCTTATTCATTCAGGTGTAGACCTGAACCCTATTAGATATACTGATTTTGATTTTCAATCTGATAGAGACAGTCGAAAGCTGACATCTGGATTAGTATTCACCTTAAGTAAAGAAGTTGTAGTATGGAGAAGTATTAAATTATCCAGCATTGAAGATTCCACTATGGAAGCCGAATATATAACGGCTTATGAAACAGCGAGAAGCGATATGCCTCATAAAGTTCTATACTGATCTGAAAGTAGTTTCAGATTTGGACAAGCCATTGATCCTGTACTATGACAACAGTGGGGCGATAGCGAATTCCAAGAAACCAAGGAGTCACAAGAGGGGCAAGCACATAGAGAGGAAATATCATATTGTGAGAGAGCTCGTGCATCGAGGAGATGTGACTGTTATGAAGATAACGTCAGAACAAAACCTAGCTGATCTTATAATTGTTATGAATACTTCCTGCAAAGTCATTTGAGGGTCACGCGCGTAACATGTGATTGAGAGAAATGTCACATTTACTTTAGGGCAAGTGGGAGATTGTTGGAGTTTATGCCCTCCAAGCATGTGTATTGACATTTTGATATTAAATTTAATGAGAATTATATTTTTCTTATAATTGTTCTTTTAAATTATTGTTGATAATTTATATAAATATTTGAAAAATTGATATTCATTAATGATATTATGAATTGTATTAGTACGAGATGTTTAAGGTCATAAATAATGAATAAAATTGTCAGCAACATATTAAAATATGAAATCTTTAATGAATGGTAGCTGGTAGAGTTCACTAAGCATTATGAATGTATGTGATCTAGATCTGGATCATTGATGTGGATAGATATCTTAGTGAAAATGCTTTATATAATGAGATTATATTTGATTGGACCGATGTGAATTAATATATTTATCAGCGTGCCATTTATCATAAAAATTTAATACACATCAATTTGATAATCATATGTAAATAAGTCTAAATCATGAGTAGTCATGAACTCTTATACATGTCTACTGGATCTTTTGATTCACTTGTTAAAGTTTATTTGAAAAATAGGTTAGTGACTTTTATTTTGGAGATTCAATGATATGGATAGCTGAGAACATGATCTTACAAGATTTGAAATCCAAGATTTCCTAACGGATCGTATATTGGTTCACTTAAGTGTTAATTCTAGAACTAAATGGTTATTGAACTCAAATTCATATTTAGATTATAAATTAACCATTCACTAGTGGATTAATGGTTCTTAAGGATTAGAGATAATTAGAAGGGTAAAACGGTAATTTTCACCCGTTCTAATTTACAAATCAATAATTAGAGGACAAAATTACGTGAAATGATTATATCAGTGGACTACATGAGAATACTCTATAAATACGAATTGTAATATCTAAGAGTGCAATTTCATATTTATAGTGGAGTAACAATAGAATTAATAAAAAAAAATTTTTGATTAAAGAGTTTAATTAATAATCTGGTTTATTGGAGCTTAGGATTATAGATCGATAGTCTCTAAGTCACCTCTGTACTACGTAGTCTCGGGTGTAAATAGATTGATGCCTTAGTCCACTTCCAGATAGAAATAGACTAATAATGGGAAAATATCTGATATTATTCTGATGGCCTAAGATAATGAATCAGTTCAATTAGTTCAATCAATTAGTTGAATCACATAATCAGTTCATCAATCAAGAGTTGAGAGAAGAACATAATTCTCAAATAGTGATTTTTGTATGATTAAGAGTTAATCAAAATCTCTAAAAGAATCATCATCACGTTGTTTTAGAGAATCGTCTCACAATAGTCATTCTCAGTAAAATATCTACTTTATATTCTACGTGCCCACACACGTCCTGATGTGTTGAAGATTGACTTAGAAGATCTTGGTGTGGAACTCAGAGTCTGCTGATCGTTGGAACGATTTCGTGAGAACAGAGAATTGATTGGTTTCACGAGGACACTTGATTTAGACTACAAGAGGTATATGATTCTTAACCTTATATGTTGTTAACTTAATATATAAATATATAATGGATCCTGACTGATTGAAAAAGTGTTTTTAATAAAAAGTTTGTTTATTATCGTAGCGTTGCACGATTTTATTTTATTAAAAAATCCGATTTTTTTTAAAAATGTAATTTTTAAACGGGCAGCGCACCATACGCTTCCGCTGCACACGCGACCCGACGACCAACAATTATAGGTATCCAAATTCTAAGGGATAGAAAGAACAAGCCTTGGACACTTTCTCAGACATCTTGTATTGATAAAGTGTTGGAGAGATTCTCTATGGATAATTATAAGAAATGTCAACTATCGACCAGACATGAAATTGTCCTCTCCAAGGAACAATGTCGTAAGGCACCTCAGGAAGAAGAGAATGTGAGAAAGGTTCCTTATGCTTTAAGTGTTGGTAGTCTCATATATGCCATGTTATAAACGAGACTAGGTATTTGTTATGCAGTGGAAATTGTCAGTCGTTATCAATCGAATCCAGGTTTGGAACATTGGATTGCAGTAAACACATTCTCATGTATCTTAGGATAATGATAAAATATATGCTTGTTTATTCAGGTGGAGACCTGAACCCCACTGGATATATTGATTTTAATTTTCAATCAGACAGAAATTGTCAAAAGTCGACGTCTGGATCAGTATCCACCCTAGGTGGAGGAGCGGTAGTCAGGAGAAGTATCAAACAATCCATCATTTCAGATTCCACTATGGAAGTTGAATATATAGTGGCTTGTGAAGCTGCAAAAGAAGCGGTATGACTCAGAAAGCTCTATACTGATCTAGAAGTAGTTGCATATATCGATAAGCCACTAATCCTATACTATGACAACAATGGGGATGTAGCTAATTCTGAAGAATCGAGTACTCACAATAGGGGCAAGCACATAAAATGAAATATCATCTTGTAATTGAGATCGCACATCGATGAGATGTGACTGTTATGAAGATAGCACTAGATCAGAACCTGGTTGATCCTTTTATCAAGTCACTTCGTGCGAAGTCATTTAAGGGTCATGTGCGTAACATGAGGTTGAGAGAAATTCACATTTGCTTTAGGACAAGTGGGAGATTGTTGGGGGGTAATGCCCTCAAAGTATGTGTATTGACATTTTAATATGAAATTTAATGAAAATATATTTTTCTTATAATTGTTCTTTTAAATGATTCTTAAATAATTTATATAAATATCTGAATATTTCACATTCATTAATGAGACTATGATCTTGTATTAGTACGAGATGATTAAGATCATAGATAATGAATAAAATTACCAGCAACATATTAAAGTATAAAATATTTAATGAATGATTGCTAGTATGGTTTCAGTAAGCATTATGAATGTATGTGATCTAGATTCAGATCATTGATGTGGATAGATAATTGAGTGAATATGCTTTATATAATGAGATTATCTATGACTGGACCGACTTGAATTAATATCTTTATCAACGTGCCGTTTATCATAAAGATTTAATACACATCAATTTGATGATCATATGTAGACCAGTCTGAATCCTAAGCAGTCATGAACTCTTATACATGTCTACTGTATCTTTTGATTCACTCTTTAAGGTTTATTTGAAAAACATGCTAGTGACTTTTGTTTTAGAGATTCAGTGATATGGATGGCTGGGAACATGATCTTACAAGATTTGAAATCCAAGCTTTCTTAACGGATCGTATATTGGTTCACTTAAGTGTTAATTCTGGAACGGAATGATTATTGAGCTCAAATTTATAATTAGATTATAAATTAGTCATTCACTAGTGGATTAATGGTACTTAAGGATTAAGAGATAATTAGAAGGGTAAAACGGTAATTTTGACTAGTTCTAATTTACGAACGAATAATTAGAGGACAAAACTACGTGAAATGATTATATGAGTGGATTACATGAGATTACTCTGTAAATAAAATCTGTAATCTCTAAGAGTGCAATTCCATATTTATAGTGGAGTGACAATAGAAATTAAGAAATAAGATTATTTAATTAAATAATTTAATTAATAATCTGATTTATTAGAGCTTAGGATTATATGTTCATAGTCCCTAAGTCACCTCNATATATATATATAAATAATTATTGATTTTTTAATTATCGATAAGTGAGATAAATACCTAATTTATGAAATTAGATAATTAAATTAATATTAGGTTATAATTTGAATCAATTAAATATGTTATTTATGAAATAACTGATAACTTAGCTGATAATGATAATCAAATATGTTAGTTTTGAATTAACAAATATTTAGATATTTAACTTGATTAAAATATACATTTAATACGTAATAATTGTCACGTGGTAATCACTGGTTGAGTATCAGAAATTGACATATAATATTGTAGAGCCACGTGACACTACAGTAGTTGGTGTGCAACACTGTAGTGCCACATGACATTACAGTGATGCCACGAGGCACAATAGTGGGTCCGACTGCTATTGACAGTTTATAATTAGATATTATTTCAATTATCCCAAAATATCTTTTACACTATTATCAAGAAAAATATACATATATTATTCTGATGGCTTAAGATAATGATCAGTTCAATCAGTTTAATCAATTAGTTGAATCACAAAATCAGTTTATCAATCAAGAGTTGAAAGAAGAACATAATTCTCAAATAGTGATAATTCTATAATTAAGATTTGATCAAAATCTTTAAAAGAATCATCGTCATATTCTTTTAGAGAATCATCTCACAAAAGTCATTCTCAGTAAAATCTCTAGATTTCATGTGTTAAGTACATCTAGAAATATAAAAATATCTTCTTTATATTCTATGTGCCAACACACGTCTTAGTGCGTTGAAGATTGACTTGGAAGTTCTTGGTGTGGATCTCGGAGTCTGCTGATCGTTGGAATGATTTCGTGAGAACGGAGAATCGATTGGTTTCGCGAGGACGCTTAATTTAGACTATAAGAGATATATGATTCCTAACCTTGTATGTTGTTATTTTAATATATAAATATATAATGGATCCTTATTTATTGAAAAATATTTTTAATAAAAAGTTTTTATTGGTTATCGTAGCGTTATACGATTTTATTTGATTAATAATCCAATTTTTATTAAAAATTTAATTTTTAAAATGGCAGTGCACCACACGCTTCCACCACGTACGCGCCCAAACGACCAACATTTATAGGCATCCAAATCCTAAGGGATAGAAATAACAAACATTTGGCACTTTCTTAGGCATCTTATATTGATAGGGTGCTGGGGAGATTCTCTATAGAGAATTACATGAAATGTCAACTATCGACCAGACATGAAATTGTCTTCTTCAAAGAGCAATGTCGTAAGACAACTTAGGAAGAAGAGAATGTGAGAAATGTTCCTTATGCTTCAGTTGTTGGTAGTCTCATGTGTGACATGTTGTATACGAGTCCATGCATCTGTTATGCACTAAGAATTGTCAGACGTTATCAATCCAATCCAAGTTTGGAACATTGGATTGTAGTAAAACACATTCTCATGTAACTTAGTATTAAGAGAAAATATATACTTGTTTATTCATGTGGATGTTGAAGCCCGCAGGATATACTAATTCTAATTTTCATTCAGACAGAGATAATCGAAAGTCGACGTCTGGATCAGTATTCACCCTAAGTGGAGGAGTTGTAGTCGGGAGAAATATCAAACAATCCAATATTTCAGATTTCACTATGGAAGTTGAATATATAGTGACTTGTGAAGCTGCGAAATAAGCGGTATGACTCAGAAAGTTCTATACTGATCTGGAAGTAGTTACATATATCGATAAGTCACTGATCCTATACTATGACAAAGTGGGGCTGTAGCGAATTTCGAAGATCCGAGTAGTCACAAGAGGGGCAAGTA
The DNA here is from genome assembly GCA_003255025.1 of Datisca glomerata. Taxonomy (NCBI): domain Eukaryota; kingdom Viridiplantae; phylum Streptophyta; class Magnoliopsida; order Cucurbitales; family Datiscaceae; genus Datisca; species Datisca glomerata. Next base: position 310,163 of record QANY01012693.1, on the reverse strand, counting down.
CATTGAAATGAAATATCATCTTGTAAGTGAGATCGTACATCGATGAGATGTGACTGTTATGAAGATATCGTCATATCAGATGCTGGCTGATCCTTTTACCAAGACACTTCCTGCGAAATCATTTAAGGGTCATGTGCATGACACGAGGTTGAGGGAGATTCACATTTGCTTTAGGGCAAATGAGAGATTGTTGGGGTAATACCCTCAAATCATGTGTATTGACATTTTAATATTAAATTTAATGAAAATACATTTTTTTATAATTATTCTTTTAAATGAGTCTTGAATAATTTATATAAATATCTGAAAACTCAATATTCATTAACGAGACGATGATCTTCTGTTAGTATGAGAGGATTAAGATCATAGATAACGAATAAAATTGTCAGCAACATATTAAAGTATGAAATCTTTAATGAATGGTTGCTAGTACGGTTCACTAAGCATGATGAATGTATGTGATCTAGATCCGGATCTTTGATTTGGATAAAAATCTTAGTAAATATACTTTATATTATAAGATTATATATGACATGACCGTGTGAATTGATATTTTTATTAACTTGATGTTTATCATAAAAATTTAATACACATAAATCTGATGATCATATGTAGATTGATCGGAATTTTGAGTAGTCATGAACTGTTATTCATGTCTACTGGATCTTTTAATTTACTCTTTAAGGTTTGTTTGTAAAACAGGCTAGTGACATTTGTTTTGGAGATTCAGTGATGTGGATGGCCGGGAACACAATCTTACAAGATTTAAAATTCAAGTTTTTCTAACAAATCGTATATTTGTTCTCTTAAGTGTTGATTTTAGAACTGAATGGTTATTGAGCTCAAATTTTTAATACGATTATTAATTAACCATTCACTAGTGAATTGATGGTACTTAAGGATCAAAAGGTAATTTGAAGGGTAAAACAATAATTTTAACTAGCTCTAATTTACGAACCAATAATTGGAGGACAGAACTACGTGAAATGATTATATCAATGGACTACACGAGAATACTCTGTAAATACATTATGTAATCTCTAAGAGTGCGACTCCATATTTATAGTGGAATGATAATGTAATTAATATTTAAGATTATTTAATTAAAGAGTTTAATTAATAATATGGTGTATTAGAGTTTAGGATTATAGGTTCATGGTCCCCAAATCACATCTGTACTATTCAGTTTAGGATGTGAATATTTTTGTACATGAGAAAAAGATTGACTTGCAAAATGAATTTTTATTCTATGGTAAATATATAATTATGAGATAATTATATGTGATTAATTAATTAATTATTTATATTAATTTTTAAAAATTAAATATAAATAATTATATCGATGAATTTTCTAATTATCGATAAGTGAGATAGTATATCTAATTTGTGAAATTAGATAATGTTAAATTATTATTAGATAAGAATTCAAAATTTAAATAAACTAAACCTATTATTTGTGAACTAACAGATAATCTAGTAACTAAAAATAATTAGATAAGTTAATTTTGAGTTAACTGATATGTGAATATTTATCTGATTAAAATAAATATTTAAATCGCAGTAATTTTTATGTGTCAATCACTGATTGTGAATAAAAGATTGACATGTACTAATGTAGTGCCACGTGGTACTACAGTAGTTGGCGTGCAGTACTGTAGTGCCACACGACACTACTGTAGTTTCGTTAGGCACTGTGTTAGTTCACAGCAAGTGCAGTGCTGTGCAGCACTGGAGTTGTGCACCAAATTACAGTGGGTCCCACTGCAATGACAATTTGGTGATTAAATATTTTTTTTGTATATCCCTAAAAATCCGATGGCCTCATCATTGGTTGAGTGTTGAGAATACAGTTACTATCAGAGTGAACTTTCTTTGTGATTAAAAGTTAATAAAAAATTTTGAAAGAATAATCATCGTATTCTTCTAAAAGATTGTCTCACTAAATTAATTATTCTTATTAAATTTTTAGATCTCATGTGTTAAATACATTTAGAGACAGAAAAAATATTTTTAAATTATTTTGGTGTGAATCTCGAAATCCGTTACTTATGAGAACACAAGATCATTGATTTACGATGACGCTTGATATAAATTACAAGATATATATAATTTTTATCATGCATGTTTTAGATTTAATATATAAATATATAATATATTATGATTAAAAAAAATTAATAAAAAAATTTTCTTTTAAAACCTGTCGCGATTATTTTTTTTATAAAAAAATTATTTTTAAATAAATTTTTAAAAATCTCAACCTTCCGCCGCCGCGTTTCCAACACGTAAAACCCTAGATAACATACCGACGACCTCAAACATGACATTGAGTTGACAACCATACACGACAACCAGAGATGACCTATCAGAGCAATACAAGACACCACTTAAAGAACATCTCCCGATCGTGACCCACTCATCGACCACCACGACAAATCCGAACCTGTACCACCCTCGGCAAAGTTTTATCCAGAAGGGACCACAGGCAACCCGAAAGTAGCAACTACTCTTAGAATCCAGTCCCTTTGCAAAGACAGGTTCAAAATGGGAAGGGGAGACGAGAACCTCAAAATGTCTCGTACACCAGCATCGGAGGAGATAACATCAGTTGAAGATTGAAACTGAGCTGGATCTAGCTCGAGAGGAGGCAGACCTCCCTACCCCTGCAAGCCCATGGCAGATCTGGTTGCGATGCTCTGAAAAACCTCCATTTTATCTGGTGAGAGGTGGTGGAGCACAATTCGAGAAGAAGAACAAGAAAAGAGCCAGTCCTGAGTCTCCCGAAGGATGACTAGAATTGATCTTTTTTAATTTTAATTAAACTTTTGACTGTTTATAAAATTATATACTTAGCTGTAAAAATAAATATATTTAAGAAATTAATAAATAACAAGATAATATATATTTTATTTAGTAGGCTTGATCCCGTCCAATTCAAGTACATTATTTTTAGTAGTGACGTTTTATAGTAGATATTTGTTACTGCTAAAATTTCTTAATAGTGTATTATTACAATCATTGATGATATTCTATTCTTCAAAATTATATTTTCCACATATATTATCCATAGACAAGATTATAGAGCAACATTTATATATCAAAGATAAATTATCCCAAAAATAAAATATAATATGCATGTCTCTAGAATACGAATCAAATTATATTCTCATCAAATGTTAACCTAATTTTCATTATTAAATACAAAACACTACTCTGTCCCAAAAAGAAAATCCCCTTAGAGCTTCAGGACGAATTGGGAGATGGCCCTATGCGCAGGTGGATAATGATAGAGAAATATGATAATTTGGTCCTAGCTAGCAGAACATGAAAAACATGCATCTATATTCAATAGACAATCGAATGATTTCCTTAGATGAAGAATTACCCATGCTCTAGCTTAATCATATCTATCTTTTTATAATTAACAAAACCATAGCAATTAGACACCAATTCAACAGCTATGTATAAGAAGTATATATTTTTTACTACTTAAAGTTTTTGAGTAGTTATAGTTGTCAATGTAAAATCTTCAAGTATATATGTTGAGTATGTGAAGTCTTCAAGTAGCTCTTTATTACTATTTGACGTCTTCATGAAGATATTTAATATTATTTAAAGTCTTTAAGTATACATGAAGTTATTTTATACTAAAATTTTACTGAGAAATATTTGTATCACTCCAACTTAACGTCTTCAAATATATATTTTTTAAATCTTTAAGCCTTCAAGTTTAGTACTTGAAGTTTCAAATATATATGCTGGACTACTTGAGGTCTTCAAGTGTATGTTTCTGATAACTTGAACTCTCCAAGTATCTATTTCAGACGCTTGACTTCTTTAAGTAAACACTTATTATTACTTAGAGTATTCAAGTAGATGTGTTTAGACTATTTGAACTATTTAAAAGTGGATGTGTTTTGAGTACTTAAAAGTATTTAAAAGAGGTATTCAGACAACTAGGGGTGTTCAAAATCAAACTAAACCAACCGAACCGAACAAAAAATGATCGGTTCTTTAGACCTCTGCGGTTCGGTTCGGTTAAGAAAATTTTCAGTTTTGAACCGAACCGAGCAGAAACATTAAATTCATATTATTTTTCTATTTGTTATATATAATTTCATATCGAACCGAAGAACCGAACCAAACCAAAAATCACGGGTCGGTTCAGGTCTTTTGACCTTCACGGTTCGGTTCAGTTAGACATGTAGCCGAATCAAATGTTTCAGTTCAGTTTTAGCCCACTAACCGAACCCAACCTAATCATGTTCACCCCTACAAGCAACATCGAGTACATATTTTTTGTTATTTGAAGTATTCAAGTAATTTTTTTTATCAACTTGAAGTTTTCAAGTATATAGTTTATCTACTTGAAGTCTTCAAGTTGATGATTTCTGAGAACTTGAATGCTTCAAGTATCTATTTGTTACTATTTAACTTCTTCAAGTAGACATCTATTGCTACTTGAAGTCTTCAAGTATATATGTCAACATATTCAGAATTATCAAAGATGTCTCCCATATATATTTTTTTGGAAACCCTACATTAGGTAATTCAATGCATTGTATGATCGAAAATAGTTAAATAATAATAGCCACACTATAACAAAAAAAGGCTACGGTAACGGTAAAAAAATGCTATCATAGGGTTTTGATAGCATTTAGAAAAACGTGATGTATACCAACGTTATTAAAAGTCAACTACCTATGATAGCGTTTTTTAAACGCTATAAAAAAGTCTACGATAGCGTTTAAAAAATGCTATCTAAAGATTTTTTATGATGTTTTATAAACACTATCAAACATTTTTCATAGAGTTTAAAAAACGCTATAAAAAACCTTTCATAGCGTTAAAAAGATAAAAAGCATTTCATAGCATTTTTATAAATCCTGTAGTAGGTCTTTCATAGCGTTTTATAAATGCTACATAGATCTTTCATTGTCTTTAATAAATGCTATCGTAGGTCTTTCATAGCTTTTTATAAATGCTATCGTATGTCTTTCATAGCATTTTCATTACTTATTATTTTGTTAATGTTATTAAATATTTTTTATAACTTTTTTTATTACGTATGTTTACAATTGTTCAAATACAAAAAATAAATAAGTTTTCAGAAAATATCACCAAATAAAAAAATCACATATCATTTTATTTAATTAGTCAAAATTGTTACATACTAATTGTCTACTAGAAATCACATCTCAAAATGATAATCACATATTATTTTTTACATAGAGCAAGCAAAATCAATTTATAAAAAAAAACTAAAATGTAGTATAAGTTCACATCTAAACAAATCTTACAACCCACCGCTTAAGTTTTGTGGATCTAGGGTCATTGGCCATAAGAGGAGAGGACTTGGTAGTCCTCTAGGCACTGAAGGTGGAGTAACCCTAGGAGGTCCACTTGGTGGTTTTCCTAGGTGATGCTTTAAGAACCATTGTGTCGTTGGCTGTAAGAGCACCTTGTGGCTTGCTTGCTGGAACTTCTGGAACTTTATTTTGCTTTAAATTTCTGGAACTTTCTCTTGCTGCAACTCCCATTTCAGACAAAAAACTACAATAGGAAGTTGCCTTGAAAATTTAGAACAATTTAAAGGAAAAAAATAATTTTTTTTAAATTAGAAAACCCAACAACAAGAAATATCAAGAAAATAAATAAAAAGAGTTTTACGTTTCACACATTATCCCCCAAACAAGAGAAATTAGTCTGTGGTTGTTAGTCTCAAGATAGACATAATAAGCTTTCCCATATCTCTATAACAGAATTCCCATCATGCTCAATATAGACATTACAAGTTTTCCCATACATAATTCAACTAAAAGCCACTTAGTTATTTTTTTTTCATTTTTGTTCCTTTTCTGTTATTTTCTTCTCTCTTTTTACCTTAATTGTTTTTTCCTTTTTTCACAATAATCAACCTATCCAGACGGGAGATCTACTGCTTATATGTTGCAGTCAAATTACGGGAATGAGGATGTACATATAGCTATAACTATGATGTTTTTAAAGGTAATGCATCATTAAAGATGCAGTAAATGACAGAGTCTGGCATAATTAAGTAGTGTGAGCAGATCCTAAAAGAAGCCATCAAATATTGGAAAGGACAAACTTTAATCAATATGCTAGATATTATACCAACTGCAATAGTTACTTATTAAACTTAACTAGATTTTTAGTATGTTGCATTAATTCCATATTTGATTTCAACTTTAAATTTTCTTTGGTAGCAGATGAATGAACAAAGCAATCTCTCAAATTTAAGTCTGAATGCAATGGAAAAATAAGAGCTTCAAAACATTTCTTCACAACCTACGTGATTTACAAAGATATGATTAACAACCAACGAACAATTTACAAAAAATTTCTACCTTAAGTACTCTACAATAAGGTCATGCAGCTCAAATTCCAATTCAATTCCTAACTAAAACAAAATGTCTCAGAACTATCTGAATAAGAAACTGTAATAAATTAGTCAATTAAAATATGTTAGCAGCTAAACAAACATTTCAAACTATAGAATCCTTGACCAACTGATTATGTCAAACAAACATTTAAACTAATATCATCTCATTATATTAGGATAATTTTCCCACTCTCTTCACCAGAAAAACATAAAAATCAATATATAAGGATAATTTTCTCCAAGCCTAGAGAGATGACTTACATAATCCATCCCCTAAAGAGGGGTATAGCCAAAAAATCATTCCAAGATACGCAAAGAAGTATCTAACAGAGACCTGCCAAAGGCACATTTATTAAACATGATAATCAGTCATCACTAATCTAGATAAAGGCAGAAGAAAATATTTAGAACTATTGGAAATTTAAGGTGAAAACATAAAAATTTATGATGCAGGTTGTGAAAGACATTGTACATATAAGCCAACCTTGCTATCCCAATTAATAATATATATGCTTGATAATTTTGAATACTCTAACCAAGTACACTCCGATGAATATAGTTTAACACATGGTCACAAAGGTAAGCTCAATATATACAACATATAATGTAGAGGAAAAATTAATGAAGTAAAGCCTAATATATACTTAAACATCTATAAAGAAGGGCCCGCTGAGAATTAATTAAAAGAAATCCAGCTTGAGAGAGAAAAAATATCATGTTTTCATCCAAAGAAAAAGAATTCGAAACTCTAAACTTCAAATTGAAGAAAAATAGCTTCAACTGAAAGGAATCATATTAACATATTATAGAAAGGGGAAAAGGAAATGCATAAAAACACTATTTCATTATATACCTGCTGCCGCATTATTTGTATGCTTCCTTGATATCAAATTTGGAACAATTCTGCCTAATCAGTAGAAAGTACCTAATTGACACATGAACTTTAGTCTTAGATTCTTACTATATAAAGAAACAAGACATAGTTTTGTAATGTTCATCAAAGGTTGTTGCCAAACCATGTGGCAAAATGTGGTGGACTATCATAAGGTCTGACTGTACTGAAGAAAAGATGTAGAGAATTGAGTATTCGTCGATGGCCTCACAGAAAATTGATGAGCCTTCAAACATTAATCAAGAATGTGCATATATGTTTTTCTCTTTATAAACTCTTTCTCATACCTTTGCTGATATTCTAAAGAATATTTGATTTGGGCATGGGTAACAGGGTAAGGCTAATACAAAAGAATATTTCACTAATTTAGGATGACTAAGGTCATTTTTCATTGACATAAATCTGATTTAAAAGAATGGAAAACATTTAGACAAAATTATAGAAGTGACACGCTTTACCTTTATACATAGGACTTGAACAAAGATGAGGGTGAAGAAAACGAGTTGTAGTTGAAGGATGTAATAAATATATTGGAGAAGGGAAAGAAATTGATGGAGAAAGTACCAGATTTACAATTATTGGATAATACAAAAAGGCTTAGACAAGCGTGTTTCAGAGACAATTATAAGAAGTAATTACTAGTGATAGTAATATGAGAGGTGCACAAACCTCGCTGACAAGGATCATCGACATGCCTCTCAAATAGCTACCATAAAAAATATGTATTAGACAATATGGTGGCAAGGTAAAACATTAAATCGTGCATATATAGAATGAAAGAAACATGATCTGCCTCATAAAAGGATATCAGTAAAAGGAGGAAGTTCAAATAAGGAATCAAAAGAGCTCTAAGTGACTTTGAAATCCATAGAGACCAGGTCAAATGTGACTAACAAAATTCAGCAACGGGCCATACTTAATTTTTGTTTACCTGACTTCAACAAACTGAAAGACTTCAGACTTTTGTTTGCCCCCAATGGAAACTCAAGTTATGTTTACTTGACCTTAACAAAACAAGCATCAAATCAAAAAATCAAACCCCACCCAACATCATGAACATTAAGGCATATATTTAGAAGAAACTTTTCAGACAATAGAATGAAGGCTAAGATAGTAGAAGAAGAGTTTACTTGATACAAGAGTGTTCACAATTAAACATCAAATGTTGTAACCTTCTAAATTAGGTAAATAATGAAGTAAGAAAATTGAAAGAAAATATACTTTTACAAAACAAATGTTGTAACCCTAATTAACTTAGACGAGAAAAACACAAAAATCAAACAAATATCACAAAAATAGACACGAATTAGAGATTGAAACCCACATCGCAAGGAAAAATCATTGTTTAGAGATGCGAAATCGAAGTGGTAAGTGTTGGAAAACAGAGCTGCAACATAAACCTAAAAGATAAAGTGATATGAAAGAGAGAGAGAGAGAGAGAGATAGAGAGAGAGAGCTGCACGACATAGCTACAAGATAAGAGATAGAGAAATGCGAGAGAAATTTGTGAGAAAAAGATGTTACCTTGATACGCTGGGACTACAAAGCTGATAAGAGAGCTGCAAGAACCTACCGCAGAGAGATTCAAGAGAGAGAGAGAGCTGAAAGAGTGAAATTCGGCCAGTAGTATCCCTGGGCTTCGACAATCATAGAGAGAGGCGTTGGTGCTGAGAGAGCATAGTTGAAAGGTTGAAGAAACATGGCTTTAACTGTGAGGGAGTCTATTTTTTGCGAGTTGGATGTTTTTGTCCCCGCATCCTATGCCCGAAAAAATTTAAGCTTTTATTACCTGAGAGAGAGATTCACTTAGAGGAGAGAATAGATGCGCTTCAGAGAGAGAGAGAGTAAGCCCTAAGATCGGTGTGAGAAAGAGAGGTTGAAGCTGAGAGAAAGAGGGTTAAAGTTTTGAGAGAAAGAAAATCATCGAAGTTGAGAGAGAAAGGTTGAAAGAGAGAGTGTTTTGGGAGCACATTTTTAGGCGAGTTGGGTAAATTTTGGTCCCCTGCGCCCATGAGTTAACCCGTGTTTTTCTGAGCAATTTCTCCTTAGCGTTTTGTGTCAAAACGCGATCCTAGTGTGCTATAGAGGTGGCAACCGGGCCAATTCAGCCCTCGAAATAAGCTGAACCGATCCGTTATAATCTGGCCCGACCCGGTCTTGAACAACATCAGGTTGGTTAAGTCCCGCGGGCCAGGTCCGGGCCATTATAGGCCTTGTCTTTAAGGCCATGGCCTGGCCCGGATGCTAGTCCTGGCCTGGCCGGCATGAACCGGCCTGGCCCGTGAATTCAATTTTTTATCTAAAAAATTGAACAATTATGCATGTAGTGAAATTTGAACTCTTAACATCTTCCTTATAAATCACACTATTTACCAATAAATCAAGACAACCTTTGTTAACTATATTGTTTAAAATATATTCTTATTGTCTTTTAACACATTTTATCGAAACTTCAAATACTATACTTTTGAGATAAATGTATTTAATTAAATAAAAAAATATTTTTCATTTAAATGAATATTTTATTCAATGAAAAGTTAGATTCATGAAAACTTTAAAAAATATTGGTCTAATATTCTTAATATTTTTTGTTCTGCTAATAAATATGATTATAAATTAGTTATTAATTATTTATTATATTTTTAAATTTTACACGAATATGAATATCAGTAGTTTATGAATTTAATGAATAAAATAATTATTTTACTTATTATTACAATTTTTTCTATTGAGATTTTAAAGTAATAAAATAAAATAATTATAAGTATATAACGTGATTTTCATATAGCTTAATGGTAATTCCTACACTTCATCTATCCCCACCAAGATTCAACTTTTTCCATTTACATTTTTGAGAATTAAATCACATTAAAGAGGGGGGAAACGGGTTGGGCCGGTTATTTAACTGGGACCGGCCCGTGAACCGACCCGGCCGGACAGTCACGAGCCGATTTAGCGGTTCATTCTGGGCTGGATCGGCTCGGAACCGGCCCGTGAACTGCCTGGAAAGGCCTGAGCCCAGCCTGTGAACCGGCTGGGCTGACCCGGTTGCCACCCTAAGTGTGCTATCGAAGCACATGTTTGTTGTAGCGCCATGAGGTGTAGTGCAAATTGTCACCGTGCACTTGGAGGTTCATTCCCTCAGGTTGTTAGTTTGAACTAGGAGTCATGCTATCTCGTGGCCTTGGCTTGGAGATTTATCCATTGATTTACCTGTGGTGCACTAGTGGGAAACTCCTAGCATGTGAACTTCCGGGATTAGTCAGAAAATTACGATTCATAGACTTGTGTCAATCCAAAAATAATAATAAAATAATAACTAATTTTTATCATATTTATCAACATCGAATTATACCGAGTGTGTATTTTATACTACTTAAAGTCGTTAAGTTGGTATTCTTCCAAATTAAAGTTTCAATTATATTTATTTTTATACTATATTAAAAATATTGACAAATTTGTGTGAAAGACAATGAAAGTTGAATAAACTCATTTTAGATTAACACCATAAAGGTTGAGTGGAAGAATTCTTGAGAGGGTTTTCTCCAAGCTCCGAAAAATTATTGATTTTATGGGCTAAGAAGAGAGGATTTAGAGACGAAAAAAAGGAAAAGAATATCTCAAGGAAGACCGATTTGAAGCAAAAGAATATTATTGAAGTCATCCAATAAAGAAGTTAAAGGCAATAGAGAAAGAACGTAATGAACATTTATCATATTCCTTCTTACAATATACCTTGAATAACTCGGCTAAAAAAAGTAGATAAAAATTGCTAGCTCTTGAAGATACAAAGGAGAAAAGCAAATAGGGTGTTTATGTAGATAAAATTGTTTCAATAACCTTGGCGTGTAGTGACGTAGGGATTGCTATCTCTCCATGCCACTCACATAATGTGGTGGGGTTGTCAACTGCCAAACCAAATTCTAGTACTGTGATATAAATCTCTATACTTCAAGTACAGAGATATAAATCTTTGTACTCTTTTTTTTTACATTTATCTTATTTTCATTTTTTTGTTTATTTTAATTGTATTTATTTATTTTTAGTTATGTTTTTTAAATACTAACTTATAGCCTCATCATTTATTATAGTCAATGATAATCAATTGTTTAATTTTATCTTTGAAATTTTATCTCGAGATTTTATAAACATAAATTTTCGATAATGAGTCAGAAATTTCGGGATACAAATTTTAGGATTATTTAAGTGATGAATTATTCTTGGATCCCTAGATAATTCCAATAATTTTCCTGTTTTTGCTTAAAAGAATTTGACGATGAATTTTGGGACATTTAGAATATTAGTTTTCTGAACTACTAAGTTGATGAATTATTTTATAATACTGAAGATAATTTCAATCATCTTAGTACCGCTAATTTGTTGTCATATATTTGTTTCATTTTTTTACACATAATTTGACTAAACTAGACATTCAAACATATTTTATCCTAAATCTTTCTGGGCTCTTCCCAAAATATTAGCAATTGACAAAAACTTGATAACCCTTTAATAATTGATGTTTTGGGTGCTTATTCTTTCCAAACACAAATGACTTCTGTATCATTTTTATTTTTTGTAGATCAAAATATTTTTTTAAACCATCATACCTTAATTTGATAGGTGATGATTCTGGATTTATTTTCAAGTATCTTTTTTTTCAATAATCGGCCACATTGTGAAATTCATCAACTGATCAATTTATGTCATTCTACATAATAGAATTAACGCACTACCATTTTTCTTATTAAAGTGCACAACTTTAATAAATTGTGAAAATAAGTATTTTCAAATCATAAAATACTCTTGGTTTAATATCTGATTTCTATGAGCTAAACTTCACAAGAACCACAAACAAAAACTCTATATGTTTATGAACTTTTTATAAGAATGTATTACATATAATATAAGAATTATCATTTATTATAATTCAAAACTAGTGTCTTGATAGAATATTTAATTCTCGTGCTTGAACAACCCAATCCTAAGATGCATGATGCGGGCAATGGTGTGTACTCGACTAAATATATGTTAAGTTATTGGTTTAGTCAGTATATTCCAATCAAATCTTGGATTCGCTCAAAAAGCAGTAAAAAACGTTTTGATACTTTAATTGATACTGAGTAATACACACTTTTCTGATTTGGGTAGTGATCTCGATGAGCGTACATCTTATTTTGGATACGCCTTCTTTGTTTAACTATGGCACCATCACTTTAGATAGCGAGAAGAAACCTTGTATTGAATTGCCTAACATGTAAGTTGAATATGTGGCAGGCGCATTGTCTGATCCGCGAAACTGATTAGATTAGGACCTCAACTGTACATAACCTGTCTAGGACTAGCCTATAGGGTTAGATATAGTCTGTTCCAGGCCCTGTATTTTAAGCCTACCCCAGACCAACATGATCGTATATGAAGGCCTGACACATTCTGGGCCGGCCCAGCCATGTGCCATATGATATGTACTCATTAGTATAATTACCAAAAAATTGAAATGTTTAACTAGTGAAGCTCGAACATGCATCCTAAGAATAATATATGTGTGTTCTTCACTTTATTACATCTATTTATTATCTTCTTCTCGAATTTTCAATTTCAGTTCCTCTTTCTATAAAAATTCGGTCATCCTCCTTTTCATCACTCTCCTCTTTATTATAGAATGAGGTCAAAGTTAGCCCTACGGTATCTTCAAAAATCTCACACGTACTCAGATCTTCTTTCTAAGAAAAGAACTAGCAACTTTCTTAGGCAAAACAAATCTTTTCTTTAGTATTGTTTTCAAACAAAAATTTTCCTTAAACAAATCTCTTTTCTTATTTGTCATTTTTTATTTTTTTATAATTCAAATTTTTATTAGTTTTTGGGGAATTTTTAATATTTTTTTAGATTTTGGGTTTTGACTGCTTGAGCTATAACATCGAACCAACAAATAAAATGGGTATAGAAAACTGATGCGGATGAAATACGGTATCTATAGAGAAATATCTTGTTAATATAATCGATCAATGAAAAGTAATCGAACTGAATTTAACTTATATAATTTCTTCTGCTAAGTTACTTTATTCGGTTGACAATGAAATGAAAAATCTGGAATTTCCTAAACCAAAATCCTCAATCTTGAACAATTAAGAAACTCTTGGAAAAATAGTCTTAAAACTCATAAGATCTATAACAATAACTCACCCTTTAATATAAAATACCACAATAGTCTTAAAATCCATACCCTAAATATTCATGTATACAAAATCCAAAATTGTTACGTTCCTAAATGGCCTTATGACAGAAGCTTGTGTAATAAAGGAGCTGAGATGGTTGCGATGGAATAATATGGGGTGGTTGGGCTTCCATTGAGCAACACCTTGGTGGCTGGGCTGCTGTATAGCATCATGGTGGTGGCTGGGCTTCAATGGAGCAAGAACGGGGCCGACTGAGCTGCCATGGAGGATGACGACTTGTCACGAAATGGACTGTGGCTATGGTGCTTGATGACTGTGACTCGTGGACCGTGGCTTGAGAGGTCATTGACTGTAGTTGATGGCGATGCCTGCAATAGAGAGAGCTGAAAATTCTGAGGTTGAGTTAAGAGGAGGCGTGAGAGATGGGAAGGACGAGAAATGTGGTGCCTAGGGTTATTTGAGTAGGTGAGGCCTGTGAGGGTGAGACTAAATTGGCTAAATATTTTTAGGGTTTTGTTACACATACACACACATACACATCAATTATAAATGGTTTGAACCGATTATTTATTAGAATGGATGGGAACCGAACCAAATGTTTGGTTCTTTAATTTTATTGAATCGAAACAAATCATTAGAATAAAAGCAGACTAGCTTGGTTAGGTTTGGTTAGATTCGGGTGGATCGGTTTCTTAAATTCTTGTACACGTTGATGTGTGATGTGTATACGCAAGTGCACGTATCGTTAACAAGTAATAAAGTAATAAGTAAATGTTGATCTCCATAGGAACTAGTTTGAAATATGCAGTAAATAGACCAAATCAAATCTAATTGGAAAATAGGGCAGTAGCAGCAATGATTGATTCCGAATAACTCCAAATTAAGGTGAAAATGATAATGCTAAGTAAACTAGCTTAAAGTGACACTTGCAGAACATAAGAGTAAGATTAGTATTGATGGTGTAATCAATGATGAAGAGAGCTAGCATGGTTAATTCCCCTATCCATTAATATTTCTGGGTAAATATGTTCTTGATGCTACAACATCCTAATAACATTAACCTTAGCTCAAAAACACAATGGATTGTTATCATTGCGATTACCAATTCTAACCTTAATTAACTTATGTCTAAGCTTAATTTCATATTAGAGTTTGATTTCTTAAGTTCCAGCCAAAGGGTTTACAAGGTGAGCACATATGTCAACACTACCTACAAAGTATTTAGATCTACACGATTCAATATTCATGTATTTTCGATTCAAATACTCTATCATTCAAGTCATTTCTATTAAACTAAATCTTTTTAGACTTTAATTCAACTTGCATTTTATTAAAGTTGATTAGTCAATAATAAAATCTAAGCATTGGGCATACTTGAATGAAATGCTAACAAGAAATAAGCAACAAAAACTGTTTTAACCAGAAATAACATTTTCAAGGTTCATTACCCATACTAGCTTAAAGGTTTTAGCTCATAATGAGCTTAAAAAGAAATTCGAGCATAGTTACAACCATTAAAACAGAGATACAAAGCTTAAAAGAAGGAGAAAATGCTATATCGAAGAAGAATAGGGGAAGAAAATAATAGAGAGTAAAAGAATACTCTCTTTCTTATCTTTTTCCTCTACGTCTTCTCCTTCCTTTTGTTGCTTAGTTTTCTTCCTTCTCTGCACTTTTTCTCCTTATTTTCATCAAGAAATGTCAGCTCCCCTTTAAGGAAGACGAAGGTCCTATAAATAGAGCCTTAAAATTAAGGCTTCAACTTGAAAAAAGGACACTTATCAAGCAACAACACTGGAGAGGACCACTTGAAAGTAACAACACCAACTAGGCGGGGACCAATTGAAAACAACAATGCCAGTTGGGCGAGGACCACTTTTTTGGAGCGCACAGGCTTCTCTCCCTTTTGGAGTGCCAGTAGGACTAAACGACAAAATTTCTCTGTCACGTGTGCACGTTTGCTGCTATAGCGATGTAGTATCCTTATGTTGCAGCATCTGACCAGTTGACTGCTCACCTTAAAGCTCTACACAAAAGTTTGAATTAAGTGTATGATCTGCCCAATTACTACCAAATAAGTTAAATAGGCAGCTAGCTCTAAAAAGATGACAAAAATAAGAAAATGACACAATTAAGACTAAAAACTAAAATTCCTAATAACATAAGCCTAAAAATCAATAAATAACTCTAATTTCTTAGAATTATCACACACCTAGGTATAGGACAACCACGCTTTAGTGGTGACAAGCAACTCCTTATTATTTGTTGCCAATAAGATATCATCAACATATAATGGAAGGATTATGCATCAGTCTTTAGCTCGCGATCATATTTGACATGGCTTTTAAATTGTATGATCATCGTGTTTCTTGTAAGAGTAAAATTTCATAGTCAAATCACACAGTCTAGTGCCTGAGGTGCCACCAAATCTTTGTTTGATGGCCTTCCACATCTCCTTAGCAGTCTTGGGTCTCTCAATAGCTCCAATAAGGTCATTGTTCATGCTACTTCACAAACTAAAGCGCGCATAATGATCTTTCTTCTTCCATTTGTCATAAGCTTTGAGCTCATAGACGTGCTTCTCGGTGGTATCCTTTGCAGCCGGTCTCATAGACGGGGTTAAGGTCTCCAAGAACTCAAGCTCATTGAGAAGAGACTAGATCTTTCGATGCTAGATATCATAGTTCTCCCCATCCATTTTCTCACCCCAGTTTAAATCAACAACGATTTATTCGGAAGCATTCCACTACAATGCACAAAAATGGACATTAATTCTAGAACTCAATAATTTTGCAAAACTAATTAGAACAAAAATTATAAAATACAAGTTGTAAAATAAAAAATTCGTGATACTCATAGTCACCTATTGCGGCACGAGTAATTATAATTAAGTTTAACTTAACTTTTCGAGCAAAATATGTATAGAGTAAGAAGTAATATTTATTTATTTTAACTCAACTATACTCCCACAATTATCAAGGCATTTATTACATATACATATACATATATTTTTAATACAATGTTATGTGAGAAAGAATAATCAAATGCGTTGGTATTTAAACATAATTACTCAGCATATATATACGATTACATATGAATAAATCTAAAAATATTCTAAGCATGATAAAAAATTTCACAATCACACATATAGTTCTTGCTTTATGTAATCTAGACCCTTATGCCTAAATTAAACCCATTTTTTTAATTTAAGCTAACCTACATCCACGACCCACAACACAATGACTTTCCTTCAAACCGACCAAATTCATTTCAACTCTTACCTCTCTTACACAACCAACACATCAAATGTCATTTTCATATTCTTAAACACTCAAATAGTGATGGCTTCCTCAAAAAACTTTTTTCATCTTCAAATTTTTTTTCTTGGCTTCCTCATGAAACATGGCAATATTGCTCTTCCTTCAACTTTCTTCTTCCTTGTCCATTTTTTTACCCTCTATAATATTGCGGGTCATGAAGATTTCTTAAGATTTTTAATGAGTTTTACCAAAATAAAGTTGATGATGAAGAGCTCAACGAGCATCGTCTTAAATCTGAAGACTTCAAGAGTGATCTTGAAGTCTCCAAGTCCCATCTTAAAAACTTCACGATTCATCTTAAAGACTTCATGATGTCTTCAAGTCTTGAAGACATATGAAGACATCATGAAGTCTTCAAGATGGATTATGAATTATTCCATATGGATCGTGAAGTCTTCAAGATATTTTCACAATCCCTCTTGAAAACATTCTGAAGACACATGGAAGACATCGTGAAGTCTTCAAGACATATCATGAAAATTTCAAAATGGATCATGAAGTCTTCAAGATGAGCTTGAAGACATCTCGAAAACATCATGAAATCTTTAAGACAGACCATGAAATCTTCAATATGAATATTAAAGATATATTTTGAAGTCATCGTGGAGTTTTCAAGATGGATCATGGAGTCTACATTATGTCTTCAAGATCAATCATAAGCATAGTAGTCAATTCCGTTCCTTTTCGACTAGAACACACATAATATTTCTCGATTCCAGCATGGGAACGGAACAGAATGGAATAGACGTTCAAATTTCAGATAAATACTGATTAAGTATATTTGATAACCACATTTTTCAACATAGTGACTGCTGGCTCAGTGGCGCTGGGAGCTGTGGAAAGGGGCCCAGCGTGCCTCTGCGCCCAAGTTTGAATCCTAAGGCGCGTTAATGTGATTTTTAGTATTTTTTAATATATTAACTTTATTATTCATTTTGATAAATAAAAATTTAGCACCTAAAAATTAATTATATGATTTTTCTATTGAGAAATTTGCGTTGATGTTAACTAGAAATTAATTTATGGTATGTTAATAAGTCATTATTCTAATTTTTTTCACCTATATTATTTATGATAAAATTTATAATACTATTTACTATGAACTGATTTTTTTTGAAACAGAACATCGAAATACCAAAATATCCTAAATGTTCTGATTTTTCAAGAAACTGAAACGACCACCAAAATAGAATTGACTACTATGATCATAAGACCTTCAAGATGTCTTCAATAGAGATATTGAAGTTCTCAAAATCCATCTCGAAGACATCTTGAAACCATCATGAAGCCTTTAAGCCAGATCATAAAGTCTTCAAGATTGATCTTTTAGTCTTCAAGATGGATCATGAAGTCATCAAGAGGGATTGAAGACTTGAATATGGATCTTGAAGACTTAAAGATGGTCTTGAAGTATAAGATATCCTCAAGATGACTTCAACACATCTTCAAGATGAATTGTAAGGTCTTCTAGATGATCTTAAAGTCTTCGAGAAGTCTTCAAGAGGTATTCAAGATGATCTTGAAATCTTCAAGAGGTCTTCAAGATGTGTTCAAGGGGATCTTGAAGTATTCAAGATCCCACTTGAAGACATCATGAGGTCTTCAAGACAGATCATGAAGCTTTTAAGATGTATCTTGAAGTCTTCAAGAGTGATTTGCAGATTTCAAGATTGATTTTAAGGACTTGAAGATGATCTTAAAGTCTTGAAGGTGTCTACAAGATGTCATTAAGTTGTCTTGAAAATGTCTTTAAGATGTCTTCGAGATTCATCTGGAAGACTTGAAGATTCATCTTAAAGACATCTTAAAAACTTCAAGATCTATCATGAAGATATCTTGAAATTGTGAAGTCTTCAAGATCACTATTGAAGTCTTCATCTTCAAGATAATGCTTGCTAAGTTCTTCATCATCAACTTGTTTTAGTAAACATCATTAACATTTTTAAAGAAACTTCTAATAAAAATAATTAACCAAAAAAATGAAAATCATGGACTAATACATAATGTGCTTACCTTGAAAATTGTAAAATAATGGACAATGAAAAAGAAGATGGTGTTGGATTGGTGGTTATAAAAAAAGTTTGAATCACGAACGGTTTGTGGAAGGAATATCAAAAGTCTTTTCTAAAACTTATTTAATCGAATTGAATAGTTAAAAACTAAAACATTAAACGATCATGCATATAAGACATTTAACGAATATAAAAAGGTTGAAACGATTTTCACATTTACGATGTATCAGAGATTTTCTCAATTGGTGGAATCCTTGCATTTGTTCTTCACGGTATTCAAACTTCAAGATCCAAATCTTCAAGCTTGATTTTCAAGAACCAAAATCCAAGTACGATCTTCAAGAACCAATTTCCTAAAATTTTCATGACACCAATAACCACTTGTTAATTTAAAAAATATATCTCGTTAGAATTTGTTAAGGAACTGAGTGTGGGCTCTCAAAACGATTAAAAAAGTATGTCCTTGTAATTACACACTGTATTGATTAGTATCAATTACTGTGTTTTAAAGTTATGTTGTATCTAATACAATTCGTGTGACAATCAAATTGTTATCATACATATTAGTTAATAATTTTAAGAATTGGTAAAATATGCCCATATATTTCAAATTTCTGAAAATTAACTCCAAAATTACTACCATGGCCGAATTTTATATATATCCTCTTAGAGTTTATGTTGTATCAAAATTCATCAATCCAATTGATAAATCTAATTAATCGCTATAAATTAATTAATTAATTTATTTTTATTTATTAATTATCTAATAATTAGAAAATAATAAATTAATTAATTTCAATACAATTAATCACACTTAACTAATTAACTGACAACACCTATCACGTATGAGTGTAGGAAATACACCTTTGCACCAAAATATATTTTGGTCCAACTAAGATCGTTTCTTCTATTCACGTTCTCATGAGCTACTCTTGAGACTGAATGGACCCACATGAATAAAACTATAAGATTCAAATACCCGAAGAATTTATTTTTATAAATTCCCTACCTTTTTAATCATGACATCGTATGACTCCACTATATGTTCGATGCTAAATCAACTCATTCATGCGCACTATATTTTCTGCTGGTGTAAATAAACTCTTTTATTTCACGGTCCGCATAATATTTTAATATATTACAATGAATATCACTTACAAGAGTATGAATATAAAATTACCATTTCCCCTCTTGTTATTATTTCCTTACCTCTTTTATTGACTGTGAATAAGAAAGACATAATAGTGAATTATCTCGTACAATTCACAACTCTTAATCAATGACTCAATTCATTAAATACCAGGCCTGATTTATTTATTAACACACCTATCAATAAAACATAATGTGATATTGTTTGTTTCGCAATCCAACCACGAATTTTCACATATGTGAATCACGTAACTCCAACATAGTTGAACTACAATCCCAACAGCCGAGATATTGTCTGAAATGCGAACTCACCCATTTGACATATCAAAGATCACAAATAACCAAGTCAAGCTACGTATTCACCTCAAAATTAATGTAATTATAAAAATACCCTTAAGGTGTAACAATATGATTTAGAGCTAGGTAAACGGGTTTTGCTCTAAAATAATTTGTACCAGTCTATTCAACATGTTACATTACACATCTAGGTTAACAGTTTGAGTCTCCACTCCCATGCCCCAAAACTGTCATCCATTGATTCAACCTAATAGTCTTAATCAGATTCAATTACCCAGTCGATCTTAAGACTGCAAATAACATTTTGAACTATTTTAGAAGAGTTTGTCTGGAAGTCTCTTCTGTCTTTACTCTTCTTGCATTGATAATAGTTCTAGGATTTGATTAAATTATAAACACACTTTAATTAAAAGAAAACTTTTATTTATTCATTAAATTCAACAATACAAAATGTTTGAGAAATAACTAAATACTCATAAATAGTTATTATACTCTACTTTATGACATAATTTCAACAATCACCCACTTGGACTAAAGTATGCGTGTACAATCTCGTATCCCAATGCCCTCTAGATGACAAAAAATATTTACTACTTAAAGTGTTCGTGAATGAGTCTGCCAAGTTGTTGACCGTCGATATGTGTGTTATTACAATATCTCTACGCTGAACAATCTCACTAATCAGGTGATCCTAACGCTCTTTGTGTTTGGATATTTTGTGGCTCCTTGGTTCCTTCGCGTTTGTTACAGCCACACTGTTATCGCAATAAAGTGCCATGAGCTTGTCAGCTTCTGGAATAACTTTCAGAGTCTTCAAGAACTTTCTAAGTCATACAACCTCCTTAGCAGCTTCACAAGCTGCCACATATTCAGCTTCCATGGTAGAATTAGCAATGCAAGATTACTTGATACTTCTCCATATAATTACTCTACCGTTCAGGATGAACACCGATCTTGAAGTGGATCTCCTAGAATTCTTATGTGCATGGTAATCAGAATCAGTATACCTTGAATACACAAGCATGTAGTTACTTGTTCTCCTTAGATACTTAAGGATATGCTTGACAAAATTTCAATACTTGATTCTAGGATTAGATTGGAAATGACTCACCACGCCAACGAAATAGCAAATATCTAGCCTAGTGCAAAGCTTCGCGTACATGAGAATTCTTACGGCTGAGTCTTGGGAGACTGTTCCTTAGAGAGGCTGACTCCATGTCTGAAAGGAAGATATCTCTTATTTGAGTCTTGCATACTAGAGCGATCCATCATCTTATCAATATAAGATGCTTGAGACAATTCCAATTCTCTGTTCTTCCAATCTCGAAAGATTTGAATACCGAAGACAAATGTAGCTTCTCCAAAATCTTTCATATCAAATTGCTTTGCGAGTCAAATCTTGACAACAGATAATTTTTCTACATCATTTTCAATGAGTAGAATATCATCTACGTACAAGACTAGAAAAATCATTTTTCCTTCATGTATTAGCTTATACACACAGGGTTCATCCACTAACTGTTCAAAATCAAAGTTCTTGACAGTTCATCAAATCTAATATTCCACGACCATGATGCTTGCTTAAATCCATAAATGGACTTCAACATTTCACAAACCTTGCCCTTTTGACCCTTTTCCATGAGCTCATCTGGTTGAGCCATATAAATGCGCTCTTCATGATTGTCATTCAGAAAATCAGTCTTGACATTCATCTTTCAGATTTCGTAATCGAGGGCAACAACGATGGATAGGAGAATTCAAATGGACTTAAGCATGGCTACTGGCGAGAAGGTATCCTCATAGTCTATACCTTCCTTTTAGGTATAGCCCTTGGCTAATAGTTTAGCTTTGAATGTCTCCACATTCCCATCCAGACCTCTTCTTTTCCTATAAATCTATTTACACCTTACGTGTTTTACCCCTTCAGAAGGATCTACAAGTTTTGAGACTTCGTTCGAGTACATCGATTGCATCTCACCGTTCATGGCATCTTGCCATAGATTTAGTTCAGGACCAACCATGGCCTGAGAGTATGAGACAAGTTCATCATGATCATTATCTGAGACTGCTGTTAAGGCATTTCCATAAGACATGTACTTGTCAGGTTATCTCATCACCCTTCCACTACATCGAGGTTCCATAGGCTCTGGCCCCTGTAATGGTTCTTTCATTATTGAATCAGAAACAGTTCCTGATAGGAGAGTTGATGTCCTCCCACTCAATAATTCCTCTAGCATAAGAGTACTTCTCAACTTCACACTTCTTATATAATCTTCCTCAAGAAAACTTATATTCGTGCTAACGAATGTTTTCTTGTCAGTTGGACTATAAAAGATGTATCCATTCATTCCCTTAGAATATCCTACAAACATGCATTATGATCAACTGGCCAACTTGCCTTTCTTCGGTTTAGAAATATGTGCTGGGCACTCCCATATTCTAAGGTGGTTAACTGATGACTTTCATCCATTCCATCTTTCATATAGTGTGCCAGGCACCATCTTCGATGGAGCTTGGTTCAGAATGTATGTTGTTATTTCCAAGGCATATATCCAGAATGAATTTGGGAGGGATGAGTAACTAATCATGAATTTAACCATATCCATCAGAGTTTGATTCCTTCTCTTTGACACACCACTCTGTTCTGGAGTGCCAGGCGTTGTAAGCTGAGAAAGAACACCTTCTTCCTTAAGAAAGTCTTCGAACTCTCCTAGCAAGTACTATCCACCATAACCAGATCGTATTGTTTTGATTTTTTTCTCTGATTGATTCTCAACCATAACCTTATACACTTTGATCTTTAAATGGTTTTAGACTTTTGGCACATTAGATAAACATGACCAAAACTTGAGTAGTCATAAGTGAAGGTTACGAAGTATTCATAACCTCATCTTGCTTGGACATTCAATGGCCCACATACATCACTGTATATGAGTTCGAGGCAGTGAGTGACTCTTTTACCCTTTGTTGAAAAGGGTCTCTTGATCATTTTACCTTCTATACAAGATTCACATGTGGGTGGTGATCCCCCATTTAAAGTTTGCAAAGGACCATCCTTTGCAAGTCTTTTGATCCTGTCCACGTTAATATGCCCAAGGCATAAGTTCCACAAATAAGTTAGATCGGTTGAGTCAGATTTCAACATATTACTATCCTTTTGTAAATCAACGTTCACTTCAATGTCACATATCATTGGAACTATTGGTTAAACGTAAAACAATTTATTTATCAAATGTGCAATAGTAATTTAAAAGTCATTTCTAAAAATACCAATATTTTTATCAATAAAATTCAAATTGAATCGTTGCTCAATTAAACTAGCTACTGAAATAAGGTTCTTACAAAAAACTTGGATATAATAAACATCACATAAAATTATAAAATTGTTATGAAATGACAATTTAATAGTTCCCATAGATACAGTCGATACTAGTTCTCCATTTTCCCAACAGAAACTTAACTCACCCTCATCAAGTCTTCTGATTTATCTGAACCTTTGCAGGGAACAACATATATGGTTAGTGGCCGCAGAGTCTACAATCCAAGAAAAAGTAGAGTCAGCCACATAACATGCCTCAGTAGTAAGTACTATACCTTTATATCTCAACTCTTTGAGATAGTTTGGGTAGTTGCATTTCCAATGACCAGCGTTCATCAGTTCAGGAAGTGAGTACCTCAACTTATTTATTGAATATTTAAGTTTGAAGTTCTCAAAGGTGTCAGGTAGAGTCTCAAGGATCATATAAACTTGTGTCTCATGATCTACCTCAGAACCTATGATCTCCATCTCATTCAGATAGCTAATGATCAACGTCATATGTTCTCTTACAGGAGTTCCAAGTTTCATCATACAATTCATGAAGTTTCGCACATCTACCTATTTTTCTTGACGAACCTGATCTCTGAACATTTCGGTGATGTTCAACATCATATCGACAGTAGTTTTCATGTTCTAATGCTGTTGTTGCAACATATTACTAACGGAAGTCAAGATGTAGCACCTGACGATCTCATCAGAACACATCAAAGAAGCATAAGCATCCTTTTTGCTCTTGAGTCGACTCAACAATTGGCTCAAGGGGACAATAGGTGGTGAGCACAAACTTCTGCTTTTCTACTGTCATCATGATATCAAGATTAGGTTTCCAATCTACGTAATTTTCACCAGTGAGTTTATTCGCATTTAAGATAGTTAAGAGTGAGGATAACGATATGATTACCGAAAAGAATATATAAAGTGGTGTAAATAAATACTCAATCATTTAAGAAAGTATGATGCATGATGCAGATACTTAAATATTTAAAAATTCAATAAAAATATTTCTTCCATGATGTTACGATCAACAACGATGGCTTGTTGCATCTAAGGACAACGTCCAAGCTACCTCCTATGACATCGAGACTCATGTCGTTTGGTTAATGCTTCTTAAGATGTCACTACATCTAGCTTAACCAATGGTTTTGATCACCTTAACCCTATTGACTAGCCCCTATGAGATTCTAGTGTGCATCGGTCTAAGTGTTTAACCAACGTATCAGCTTTAAAGGTAGCAATGAACTAACACTCCGTCTAGGGACGGTCTCGCCTCATCACTTTCTTTACAAGCTTTAGCTTCTTAAGCAACTTGATGACTCAAATCGACACGATTCCAAAGTTTCTGCCACTGAAGAGAGGCCCGCTAGGGTGGCTCTATACCATTCATCGTTACACGATCAAGTTTGAGTTGGAGATCTTGTAAACGTTTCAACGTAAATAATCCTCCCACTTAGTTTTTGGAAAAATGGATTTTTCGTTGTTTTTTCAAAAAACATAACTCTTTATTAATTTGAAAAAATAAGTTTCAAAAAATTATAAACTTTTATAAAAATCAATCCCAATTTAAAATTTATATTTTTTATAAAATTCACATTGTATTTTTATAACCTATTATAAATTTAAACTACAATGATGCATGTACATGCTACATGACATTTTGATATTGACATATCTCTATTTCTATATGGCATGTTATATGATGATGTTAGATTAATAATAAATAGTTCATTAAAAAATAACCTCTCTATTGACTCATTTCTAATTACAACCCATAAAAAGAATAACAACTAAATTATAATAATTTATATACTAGTGTTCATGACGCCTGTAATTGTCTTCTTATCCTTCAAGAAGTCCTACCAATTTGTAACTCTTTACAAAAGTCCATTCTCATTTTAAAATTTAAAATTCAAATTTTCAAATTTTAAATTTCAAAATTTAAATTCAAAATTCAATCAAAAGTCTTTTCTAAAACTTATTTAATCATATTAAATAATTAAAAATCAAAACAACAAACGATCATGCATATCAAATATTTAAACGAATAGAAAATGGTTAAAATGATTTTCACCTTTGCGATGTATCATAGATTTTCTAAATTGGTAGGATCCTTGTATTCGTTCTTCAAATTCAAGATCCAAATTTTCAAGCTTGATCTTCAAGAAGCAAAATCCAAGCACGATCTTCAAGAATCAATTTTAAAAAAATTTCTTCACACCAATAATCACTCGTTAATTTCAGAAATATATCTCATGAGAATTTATTTAGGAACTGAGTGTGAGATCTCAAAATGATTTAATAAGAAAAATTAAAATTTTCTTCCTTCAATTTGAAATTTGGCAGCAACATGGGGGGGGGGGGTTAAGAAGACTATTTTTCTCTCTGTGTGTAATTACACAGTGGTTTTATCAATTTCAATTACTGTGTTTTAGAGTTGTGTTGTATCTAATCCAATTCGCGTGGCAATCAAATTATTATCTCATATTTAGTTATTAATTTTAGGAATTTGTAAATATACCCTGATATTTCAAATTTTCAAAAATTAACCCCAAAATAACCACCATGACCGAACTTGTATATATCTTCTTAGAGTTTGTGTTGTATGAAAATTTTATCAATCCAATTGATAAATCTAATTGATCTCTATCAATTAATTAATTAGTTTCTTTTTATTTATAATTATCTAATAACTAATTAAGTGACAACACCCATCACATGTGAGTGTAGGAAATACACTTTGACACCAAAATACATTTGATGCAACTGATATCTTTTCTTCTATTCATGTTCTCATGAGCTATTCTTGAGACCGAATTGATTCACATGAATAAAACTATATGATTCAAATACCCGGCGAATTTATCTTTATAAATTCTCGATTCATGCGCGCTACATTTGTTGTTGGTGCAAATAAACTCTTTTATTTCATGGTCTACAAAATATTTTAACATATTACCCGTCGTGAATATCAGTAACAAGAGCGGGGATATAAAATTACCGTTTTATTCCTCTTGTTATTATTTCCTTAACTTTTTTATTGACTGTGAATAAGAAAGACATAATAGTGAATTGTTTCGTACAATTCACAAGTTTTAATCAATGACTCAATTCATTAAATACTAGGCCCAATTTATTTATTTTCATACCCATCAATAAATCATAATGTGATATTGTTGCTTTCGTAATCCAACAACGAATTTTCATATCCGTGAATCACGTAACTCCAACGTAGTTGAATTACGATCCCAACAGCCGATATATTGTCCGTCAATTGAAACTCACCCATTTGACATAGCAAAGATCGTAAGTAACTAAGTCAAGCTACGTATTCACCTCAAAATTATGGTAATTACAAAAATACATTTAAGGTGTAACAATTAGATTTAGAGCTAGGTAAACAGTTTTTTACTTTAAACTAATTTGTTGCCGGTCTAAATAACTTGTTGCCGGTCTATTCAACTTGTTTCATAACACATCTAGGTTAACCGTTTAAGTCTCCACTCCCATGCCTCAAGGTTGACATCCATTGGTTTAACCTAACAGTCGTAATATGATTCAATTGCCCAATCGATTTTAAGGCTGCGAATAACATTCTAAACTATTTCAGAAGAGTTCGTCTGGAAGATACCTCTGTCTTTACTCTTCTTACATTGATAATAGTTAAAAGACTTGAGTAAATTATAAACACACTTTAATCTAAGTAAATTTTTTATTTATTCATTAAATTCAATAATACAAAATGTCTGATAAATAATTAAATACTCATAAATGGTTATTGCGTCATATTTTATGGACATAATTCTAACAGATAGAAGGTAGATATATGTCAAAAATGGAAGAACAAAAATTTTGAAGATGAAACATGCTTTGGGGAAGCAATTGAGTATTGAAGAAGATGAAAATGATATTTAATTAGATGATTGTGTAAAAAGGTTAAAATGGAAAAGTGCTTTGGCCGGTGGAGAGAAGGTGTGTAGATGGTGGGTCTAGGGTTTCAGTTTAATCAAAAATTAAAAAATGGGTTTGGTTTAGGCATTTAATTTTCTTAAAAATTTATTTTAAACAAACAGGTGAGGTGAAAAGACACGGTCACAGATTTCAATAGTAAACTGACAAGCAAATTGTAGAACATAAGTACAAAAATAATGAAAAACTTCAAATTCTAAATCAAATCATATTAATAAATTTTTATAACCAGATATTTGTGAAAGAAAATAATGATTTTAGGACATCTTTTTATTTTTAACGAAACTAAACCTTTTTCTTATGAGAAATAACTAAAATTGCTCCAGCTTAAAATTTTCCAGTTAAAATTAGTAAGTAAAAGACCGGAGTTCAGCCATCAAAGAAAATAAGAGAAGATATAAGAAAAAGTAGAAGAAGGGTTCAGAGACCCCTTCTAATTATTTTAGCCCTAAGCATGTCGTGGGGCTGATTTTGATGGGGTGGTTCTAATCATCTTCCTGTAGCTAAGCTATTTCACAGTCCAATGTACGGTCTAAAAGTTGTTCTGTTCGTCTCAATTTCACTAAATTCAAGTAAATTTAAAGTTTTTCAGATAAAAATGTACTCTTTACAATGCTTTTCGGTTGGAATTGAAGCAGAGGAGAGAGAGAAAGAGAGAGAATAAAGAGTGAAGCAGAGCAGATAGAAGCAAGAGAGAGAGAGAGATAAACCCTGGTGCATGTGCTCAAAGGAGGAAAAAGATGGAAATGGAGATCAACGTGCAGATGGCTCGACGTTGGTTGTTGGCCAAGTACGTACGTCGAATCCATCGTTTGTTTGTCTTTTTCTACATCATGATTGTGTTGCGTTTCTTCGGGAAATTCAGGCTTCATGGTAGAGAGAGAGAGTATAGATGCAGAAGAGAGAGAGAGAGAGAAGAGAATAACATAACGTTTCAGAGAATTACATTGGAGAGAAATACGGGGTCATTTGTTACAATCTAAAAATAAATTATGGAGAAAACAAGATATACAAAGTCAGAAAATATCCAGTGTGCCAATGATTTCACAGTCATGGAGAACTTGTGTAAAAGTGTTAATCTAGTCAGCAGAGCATCATCATTTGTACTAAAAATATGAGAAGTCATGACATTGAAATATTTTATAAATTGTCAAAATTTAAAATGAAATTAGAATTTGGTACAAAATATACGGATCATATATATCATTTTCTCTAAAAATTTTAACCAAAAGAGAGGTGACAAATGGACGACCATAGAAGAGATGCTTCATGAAATATCAAACAAATTGCTGTGTGTGCAGCTGGCTGATAATTGGACAGTGACTAATGCAAACCAAATAGCTTAAAGGGAACAAATAATTAAGGAGAAAGGTAACTGACAAGAATTACAGAACAAAGTGCAATATGACAAATTTCCACATGGCGTGTTAGTAAAATCATGAGACGAATTTAACTAAAAAGAAAATCATGAGATCAAATCTCCATTTTCTGATGAGACATATATGTCTATATCTCCTTGCTAAGTAGTATAAGTTTTTCCATCTAGTTAGTTATTTTAATTCATCATTTCAACAGCGAAAAATCTCCATTCTTACGATGACAATTGTTTTTACATTTAAAAATAAAAAAGTTGAATCAAAGTGGGGAAGAAACAATAGTGCATGTGTGTTTTAGGATCATGACCTTGTCCTGTTTTGGAGCATCTATTTGTCTTGCTTTGGAGCATTTATTTGCCGATCTAACATGTTGGATTGCTTTTCACCTATCTATATCTCAATTTGGTAAGATTCTTGAAAATCTATATATAAGAAATACAATTTTATCATGAGAGATGATTTAGATTATTGAAAAGTAATCCAACATTTCAGATAGAGTCTCTTGTATTTTACTAGACATATAAGATATATTTCTTATGCTTTAGAGTCATTCATACTTATATGATACTAAAATTTCATTTTGGGTATGTGATAATACAAAAATGATATAACAATATGTACGAACGGAAATTGTTAGTTGAAAAGTCTCATCCCACATTAAGCATAATGATGGTATACAACCTTTTGATAAAGCTAGGTCAATTCCTTAAAGTCGTGTAAGCTCGCTTCACCGTGAGTTACCTCTCCTCAGTTGTAGACCAACCTTTACACCGGCCACGACTTCGGTTCAATACATTGTGCGTAAAGAAGAGAAGAAAACCTATGAGATTAGGATACTAGGGTTCGAATTTTCATATCTATATGTAGGGGTTAAACTTACTCCTGATCTTCATCTTGCATGAAAAATTTAAATGCCGACCTCACATAGATGTTGTAAGGTGTACATGCACTGTAAATTTGATGTAAGTGACCTAATTAGGCAGTAGGAAGTTTGTGAGAGAGATATCAACAGTACTCGAAGAAGCAATCACAATGGGAATGAAGAATTCCATGACATGCTCCATGAATTGCTTTCTCCCATATCCTGTATTTATTGTCACATTCTTTTGATGAGAAAACGAGACACATTCCACTCCACGTTTGGCTTCTTTTAGAGCATATTCCTCTTGCTCTCTCTGCATTTTCAAGCAATAAATTAATAAATATAAAGAGCTCATTCTACAGTTCAGGAAATAAAAATCTATCTTGATATAAAACCATATAAATTCATGAAATAAATCACACATGAAAAGTCAAACAATAGTTTGTGTTGAATAATTATGTATTTTTCTAGTTACGGATATTAGTGATTCAACCATATTCAAAACGATATTTAAACTCGCGTACCCATGCACGAGTTTGCAAATTACAGACAACACTCACCGGCGTTTGCGAGTAGGTAGAAGATAAAGAAATTGGCAAAGAAAAGAAACTTTGAAGGCTTTTAGCCATTGTTTTTTGCTTGGATGTGCTAATAAATACATGTGGTAAACATTTATAGTGTAGAGATCATTGCACTTAAAGATTATATTATAGGTTGATGAAGAAAGTAATTCATTTGGATTTAAGAGAAATACGAATGGAATGTTTATTTAGTGAACCAATTAGGTCATTTCAATACCTGTACAAATTAATTAGCAAAATTAATGTCTCGTGTTTACATGTTAAAGCCATAATACTGAATTTCTTTCCTTTCGAAACCCATAATATTAAATTTCACTATCATCATTTTTGCCTCCCTCTTGTAGACAAAAGTGAACTGACCCGTTCGTGCAATAGGTTTGGGTTCGTTTATTTAGATAAATTTAATCACAAACATTTATTAGAAATCATTTATGGATTGAAAATACAGTAATGTATCTCATATCATGTCACTTGTACCTAAAATGTGTACTGTGTACCCTATTTTATATGGTACGTCATGTACCTACTTCGTACCCAAATGAGTTACATACCTTAAAAATAAGGTACCCGAAGAATATATCTCATTTGTTTTGGAGATATCTCATTTGGGTATATATATATATATCTCAAAAAGTCCCGGTATAGTAGAAGGACCCATATATTTATTCATTTGAAATAATTTTCACGTCTTGTTGATAATATTCAGTATATTTTGTTTTGAAAAAAAAATCTGAAATCATGCAATTATAGGTCATGCTTTGAGATCTGAGCTAATAGATTATTTTCAACAATCGAAATTAACTCGAAGTAGTTTCTTAGATTTTTTAAATAAAAAAATTATTTGAAATTAATTCGTAGCTTAGAAACGGTCCAACAACCCATGTTATAGAACACAATCTCTCAGACTCACGTTTATAAAAACATGAGAGGATCTGTTTTTAAATTACTGATAGCATATAACACATCAACCTTTTTGAGATGTTTGAAATGGAAGCATTGATCAATGAAAAATCCTCTTTGCGACATTGACAGCCGAGTATTTTATTATATAACATATATTGGTATTTTTTAAAGGTTTGTTTGACAGTCAAGATAGTACTATATTAAATCTGTCGGACAGTCAAGATAGTACTATATTAAATCTGTCGGACTGTACTGTATTGTACTGAATTAAATAATACTGCTCAGTGTTTGATGCTGTATTAGTTAAAAAATTGTAACACTTATACAATGTTTGGAATGTTATAGTACTAGATTGTAAAACTGTTTGTCATGATTTGATCCGTTAAAGCCTATTTGAACTTCATTAACATGTTATTTTACATTTTCAACTATAAAAAAAATTATATAATTCATGCTATCACCATAAATTCCCTATCTTTTTACTAAAAATGCAAATTCAATTGTACTCGTAAACTTTAAGATAGTAATAATTGATAGTTATAAGCATTGAAATAAGAAAAAAATTCATTAAATTTTTAATACACAAAATAAGTCATTTAAAATATTTAAATAATTACTGAACCACTCATCTGATTGAGAGGCTCTAAAAATTCAGAAAAATGAAGAAAATGATAGTAAATGACTTTAAAAATTGGTAAAATTAAGTCATAAGTAACTAATTTTACACATTTCAAAAATTCAAAAATTATTTTTATTAGTAGTAAAGTTCCTGTAAGATATAAATTAAAAAAATCATTTAAAAAATCATTTCAAGATATAAATTAATAAATAGCTTTATTTTTCTTAGTCCGGTGTAGTCCCCCTAAAAGGAGGAGACTAGTACGAGCTTCATATTTTTGCCAAATGTCGGACAGTACTAAAATAGTACTATCCTGCTTTTAGTACTGTACAATACGGGCTACCAAACAAACTCTAAGTGCTCTTAGCTACCTGTGGGACACTCCCACACATAACTAACGGAGTTGATCCGTAGAAGCAGCCATGATCCAGCCAATTGAATGAGATCAACTCATCAACTTGGAGCACCTGTGCTATCTAGATTTGAGCAGCGAAAAATGTGTGTATACATGCACACACGTGTATGTATGTATATATATGTATGTAAGTATATATATTATATAAGCATAAATAATATATCATATTAACAAAATTAAAAATTGTTGTTTTGATAAATCATTTCGGTTGTTGGTTTGCTTTTTCAAATTTAAATGGTCGATTGTAAGTATTCTGCTTATACAACTAAGAGTGTGTCTATGAATGCTTGTGACTAAAAATACTTTTATGCACTAGCTAAATGATCGTACTTTGCACGAGATTATATAAAACTAGTTTTGAAATTAAGCCTAACTAAACATTCTATAGTCCATAAATCACAAAATCATCATGTTTCTATGAATTTCATCAAACGTTAATCTTAAATACATATGCCATTTGATTTCAATGAGAAGAAAGAAATGGAGACTTTGATTGCAGAAGACTTATCGGATTCCATGGATGATTTGATGAGAAGGAGATGGATTCAATCTTCCAAGTTGACACAATATTTTAAAATTCTCTCTTTGAAGGAATAAAGATAACTGCTCAAAGAAAACCCTTGAGTTGATGGCTTGCTTGTGTAATTTGGGGACCATGACCCTTTAATTAACTGTGTAATTGATAACTTTGATATTTCTAATTTGACCATTCAATAAATTAGAAATATCATTATGATATCTACACATTAATTTCATGATAATTATACCCACAAGCCTTAGAACTGTAATTTCTTAATTAGATAACTTTAATTAGACTTATTCAAATATAGCGTAACATAATTAATTTTACATGTGTGGCCCCACATGTTGAATTTTTCCAATAATCTTCCACTAGGCCACATATGTAACCTTATAAATGTGTTTAACTTTATGAGCTCCCAAAATTATCTCAAACACAATGTATATCCAAAAAATCTCATCCATTGATTATATTGACATATGATCAAAGCGGGCTTCATTACCTTTATTGTAACTAAACCTAACAATGGTCATATATACCATTAACCAAACGGAATAGATCAATCATGGATGAGTAGCATGAAAATTACATACAATGTGATCTATACATGTCTACTTCTAACTGGTCCTACTTTAATTTAGTGAGGTCAACAACATAATGTCGCAGAGTGAAATGAACTGAATAACTTTATTTCTCATCAAAAAATACCATATGCACAAATGTTGTTTCAGGATATTCTATTTTAGTGATAGTTTGTTTATTGCTTTAGTCTAGAGAGTAGCATTCTTCATTATAGTTCACAGTTTACTTGGGATCGGCAAAGGCCTGTCAGAATTGGGACCGGTGAGAAGAGCTTGCAAATTCGCCATGAAACTCAATGCAATAATTATTTGAAGTCCTGAAAAGAGAAAAATCATAACTTAAGGTTCTCTATGATATTGATGAGAAGCTTGTTCGAGCCCATAAGTGGATTTCTTTAGTTTGCATATTCTTTGGATCCCCAACCACAAAGTTTTCTGGTTTCACCATATAAACTTTTTCATCAATGTCTCCATTGAGAACTATAGTTTTAACATCCAAAACTGTAGTTTTAACATCCATATAGTGTAGCTCAATATGTACAACAAGCGCCATAATTATTCAAAAAGAGTATTTCCTTGAAACCGGAGATAGAGTCTTATTAAAATCAATGCTTTCCTTTTGAGTAAATCATTTAGCTACAAGATGAGCCTCATATCTTTTCACGTTATCTTTTGAATCTTTTATGGTTTTAAATATCTATTTACAACCAATGTGTTTTTTACCTTCTGGTAAAGGGACATATCCCAAACTTGATTGTCTTGCATAGACTTATACTCTTTATTCATAGCCTCAATCCATTTTTTAGAATTAATATCTTACATGGCATGATAGAATTTGATTGGACCATCTTTCACCAATCCATTATTTTTGCCATTTTCTTGGAGAAATATCAGATAATCATCTGAAATAGCACTTCTCATTTCTCTTGTGGATCTCGTTAGTGACATTGTATCTTGGGGATGTTGAGTTTGTTTTTCTAGAATATTAACCTCAAATTAAATTGAGGTTTGTTCAACGTTGTCTTGTTGTGATTCTGGATTCATTTTTTGATCAATGTCAGGAATGAACACATGCACACTGTCAGAATTAGCTGTTGTAGTAGGAATAAAAAATGATTCCTCGTCAAAGACAATGTCCCTTACTTTATTTATCCCCCCAAACTTAGCATCCTAAAAAATGTTACAGTTCACGTCTCAAAAATATTCATTAGGGTGAGATCATAAAACTTGTAGCCCTATGATTGCTCCGATTAACCAATAAAGTAGTTGACTTTTTTGGAGTCTAATTTCTTTTCATTTATCCTATAGGGCCTAGTCTCAGCTAGACATCCCCAAATGTTGAAATACTTCAGACTAGGATGTTTGCCTATCCAAATCTCATAAGGTATTTTTGTAGCTGTTTTACTCGGTACTCTATTAAGGATATAAGCTATTGTCTTTAATGCTTATCCCCATAGTGATTTTGGTAAGGTAAAACTATTAATCATACTCATCACCATACCCTTAAAGGTTCTATTTTATCTCTTAACAACACCATTCATGCTAGGTGAACCTCGCATGGTGTATAGTGGGACCATTCCACATTCCTCTAGAAATTGGGAAAATGACCCTAGACGTTACTCTTTTGAACTGTTAGATCTAGCATAATATTCAACACCATAATCAGATCTGACACTTTTAATCATTTTTGTTGAGTTGGTTCTCAACTTCAGACTTAAATATTTTGAACGCATCCAAGGGCTCCGATTTATCATGAATAGGAAATAGGTAGACATCTAGCAACTTCACAGGTGTTAATGTTCAGGCAAAATGATGTTTTCATCTAAAGAGAAAAGCTTTCTCTTCTCTCTAGAACTTTGCTAGGGTTTCTCCTCCTCCGGGAGGAGGCCTATTGCTGGCCACCATGGTAAATGATGCTTTCATCCAAGCTCACAACCAGGATAACAACATGAATCCAGCTCTCAATGATAGTACGAAAGGTAGTGAAGAAAACAATATTGGTTTGGTATTCCCCTTTAGAGTCTTCAGCTTCAAACCAAGCAAGGGAGTTCCAAAAGTGCGGTAAATGGCTTAACTACTCAGCATCAACGTTCCCAACATGTCAAGGGACCTAGCTCTTTGGGAGTTAATGAGTTCAGTTTAGCCATTAATACAACAAAGATTCCTCGAGTATGAAGCTTTAATGTAGTAGAATCCTTAGATGCTCAACTTAATGGAGGAACTATCAAGGCAAAAATGATTAGTGCACCTCCCTTGGAGCATTCAATGTTTCTACTAGAGGCTGCTCCTTTATCGGAGGCGTTAAAGAAGGCTGGGAAATGGTGGTTAGTAAAAGGAGGCGCTCAAAGGGGGACTCCGAGCATTAATGAGGGTCATTACACGCTGGATATTAGACCTATACCCTTGGTAAAAGACAAAGAATCACAACTCGACACCTCATCAAAAAGTTGTAACCTAACCCTAATTGCGGGAAATGATACTGACGCTGGCAACACGAGATTGGACAACATGCCTTTTGTCATACATGAGGATTAGAACGGACTATTGTCACCTACCTTGCCCACTACCACAAGCGTTGACAACCTCTCCAATGTACCTTGTGGCATAAACCTGAAACCATCCTCAACATCATCGTCCCATAGCATGAAAACCAGATCCCTCATCCTTCCTTGCGTATAACGCAATAGTGGAGGAATTTGAATTATATATTTTTTCACATGGATTTCAAAGGAACTGTAAGGCTTTTGCCCCACGCCTTTTGGAGAAAAACCAAGTTTATGACAAGCTTTGTCAGGCCTCCACCAAACCTGCACATAAAGATGGAACATGGGTCGATAAACTTAAAAAGAATAACAAATAGAGACTGAAGTTGGGGTTTGAAAATACTACCATCTTTGGACCTGTGGGAGTTACAGTCATGCTTCCTGGTCATGTGGCACAAGAGAGCTTCTCCAAGTGGAAGTGTTGTCTTGAGGATTTTTTGTCGGTTAGAATGCACTCTTGCATCTTGTTAAGTGAATATCATCTAAAATCTAGAAAACCTGAGGCCTTATTGATGTTTCAGTGTCAAATGGTCAATTTTACTTTAAGTTTGGGTCCATTGAAGAAAGAAATTTCCTTATCCAAGATAGCCCAAGGAATCTCTTAGGAAAAATAATTATCCTTAAGCCTTGGGAACCCAACTCCCAATTTTTAAAAGACAAAGTTTCAAAACTCCCCATTTAGGGTTAAATTTTAGAAGATATTAGTTGATTTGTGAACAGAACAAGCACTAAGTCACATTGCAAGTGCAGTGGGAAAGCCCCTTTACTCTGATTCTTTAACATCAAAAGGAATTGGGAAAGGATATGCATGGGTATGTGTGAAAATTAACATGGACACCAAGCCAATCAAGCATTTTGACAGTGACTTGGGTGTTGATGGATGGACCCCGATCATAGTCACTGTGGAGTACGAAGGCATGCCAAAAAATGCTTCAAGTGTGGGGTGTTTAACCATGATCGCGACTATGTGCGTGACTCTAAACCTGGACCCCCTTAGGCCTATCTAATAAGGAAAAGCTATATTTTCCTAGTCAGCATTCCCTCTAACCCATCCTGGGTTTGAAGGAAAATAATCAAGCTAAGGGACAAGTTCTTGCCTTTCTGTTTAGTGTGTATTCAAGATGGAAGAAGTGTGAAACTCCTAACTGATAAATGGCACCCTCTTTCTATTTTGCTTGACAGGTCTGGACAAAGAATGATGTTAAAGACATGCTGAACAATGGACTCTACTATTTCAGAGGTGATTCAAAATGGGCAGTGGCTATGGCTATCAACCAACTTAATGAAGCTTTAAGAAATAAGGAGTTACCTCTACCACCATCGAACCCCTTATCTCAAGACATTTGGTCATGGAACATTAGTCCTAATGGCCAATTTTCAGCTTCTATTATCTACTCTCACCTGTCACCCACCTTGGAACTAGTTAGTTGGGCTAAACTAGTTTGGTTCAAGCATCATTTTCAAGGTTCAATTTTATCTCTTGGTTGTCCTTGCTTGATAAGTTGGCCACTAAAGATAAGGTTGTACAATGGAAAAATGCATTGAATGTGATAGATTTGGATTGTGTGTTCTTTGTGGGCATCCAGAGACCAGATCACATCTGTTTGTTGAATGTGAGTTTGCTATACATGTTTGGGGTGAGGTGACTAGGAAGTGTGGTATGGTATGTAATGCTTACTTTTGGACACAACTAATATCTTGGTTGCTAGACTGGGGTTTGGGGAAAATATTTATAGTTTGTACTATCAGAAATGCCTTTATGGTGTTTGTGTACTACATCTGGAAGGAGAGAAACTCTAGAGTCGTTGAGGGGAAAATTAGGGAAAATCTTGTGTTAGCAAGCTCATTGAACAGACGGTCATGTTCAGGCTTTCTTCCCCTAAAGGTATTTCAAGAGATCTGGTAAGCAAGGGTGTGGCTGAAGCTTATGACCTAGACCCTGAAAGTTTTGTGTAATTTGTGTATCTGGTTTTGAGTAACTCAATTTAGGTGGTCTTTAATTTTCTATAAGTATTTGGATAAGCATATAGTTGTTTATAAAGCCCCTAATGCATCTTTTAAGCCTTAGCTTTTGCTTAAGTGAGGCTGGCCATTTGTCTTTTTGGTGTTGACCATGTGTTAGCCTTAAAATTTTGATAGGCTCTGTACAGTTAGATAGATATATATGTTCTTTACTTAAAACCCTATGGTATACCCTTTGTAAGTGTGTAAGTATCATTTGGTTAATATATTTATATTTATCCAAAAGAAATAGTAGACATATCTTGAGTGGTCGTCTATGAACATTACAAAATACTGTTGACCATTCCATGAAGCCTTAAGGAATGACCCACGTATGTCTGTATGAATAAATTCTAGGACGTTTGTTGCTCTATTGGCACCGAATTTCTTTTGTTTGGTCTGTTTTCCCTTGATACACTCAACACATACATGAAGGTCTGAAAAATCAAGGAATTCTAAAATGCCATCTGATATAAGGATTTGAATTTTAATTTTAGAGATATGATCTAAGCATTTGTGTCAAAATGTAGCAAAATTTTCTTCATTAGATTTTCTTTTAGTACCTCATGATTCAACATGCAAGGCTTCATTATAAGAGGTATTAATATCAAGCAAATATAACTTATCATAAACATTAAGAGAACCAGTTCCAACAAAGTTTGAATTTATCGATAAACTAAACTGATTGTTTCCAAATGAACAACAATAACCTAATTTGTATGACTTTGAAACGGAAACCAATTCTCTCTAAACGACAATACAACATAAGTATGAAATAAATCTAAATAAAATATAGTCCTCAGTAAGAACTTATAATGCCTAATAGCCTCTACTTTTAACGACTCTTCATCTCCCACATAGATGTATCTTTGAGCATCAGTTAGATTTTAATAGCTTAGACAACCGTGTATAGAAACACTTATGTGAGTAGAGGCACCAGAATCTAACCATAAAGTGTTTCTAGGTATTGAAGCCAAATTTACCTCATAATAGACCAAAGTAAGAGATGCACCTTTCTAGACACGCCATGCCTGATATTTGATACAGTCTTTCTTCAGATGTTGAGGCTTCCCACAAAAGAAATGATTGTTATCATCCTTGTGTTATTTCTTTTCTACTGAACCCTTAGTAGCTTCTTTATCCTTCTTTCTATTTTTATCTTTACCCTTAGAGATGCTAGCTAAATGAGCAATTTATGTCATATCATACTTCATTCTCTCTACCTCTTGCACACAATATGAAATGAGCTCATTAATAGTTCATTTCTCTTTCTAACAGTTATAACTGATTTTAAACTGGTCGTATTATGCATGAAGAGATATCAATACAAAATGTACGAGCAAGTCATCTGACAGCTCAAACTTGAGGGCCTTAAGCTTTGAAGTAATGTTAGATATTTCTATAATGTACTCCCTAATGTTCCCTATCCTTGATACTTCATGAAAATTAAACATTGCAAAAGCGAGCTTGTTTCCACCTTATCTATTTGACAAAAAGCTTTACAATCTCAACAAAGAACTCTTTGGCATTGATTATCTCTTCAGATACTACACCCCTGAATACCTCCAGGATGTCGTGCTTTATGATCATTAGACTCATGGGTTTTGAGCGATCCCACCTCTCAAAGTTCTCCTTGGTATCAAAGAACTTCCAGCCGAAAAAGTGACATGTTCGTTCATCCTAAGTGCAAAGTCTTGATCCAACAGCCAAGAACAATCAACATGTTCTCTTTTCAATCCTTAAAGTTGGTACTAGTCCAAATGGGAATGTTGTTGAGGTTGATAGATACCGTAGTAATATTAGTTATAAATAACTAGAGAATTAACCAAATATGCTTATATTAAAAGCCAACCATAACATTTAATAAATTGAAATAATTGGTAAGTCATTTATCAAGATACCTAGCACAACATTAATATCAAGTGTTTGGATAATGATACGAACTATAAGTGGTACTCTTGTTGTAATGATCAAATATTGACAATAATTCATTTCAAATAACAAATCTATCTTTGGATCGGTTTATTATTCACATGTAAAATATTAAATTATCACATGTTTGTCATCACACATGTGTATGTAATTCATCCAAATATTAATCTTCATTTGGGCGAGCTAATACCTGTATGAATATATACATACACAAACATCAAACACCCTGATGAACAATCTACACAAGAGAGGTAACTTTGGTGGCTTCTTGCTTCAATTAACTCGTTCAGAATGTTAGATAACCATAATTAATTTATAAAAAAAAATCAAAATATTTGAATTTATTATATATTTTTATTAAATCTGATGTCGTCGTGCAATACTCAAGAAGTGGCGCTGCAGCGCCACCCATACATAACGGCGCTTCCAGCGCTTAGTGCTGCTAGCGTCAAGCGTGGCAGTGACAAAGGGCTGCACCTCGTGCCTTCCGCCGGCGTAGTAACATTGATTCGTTATGAAAATATAGCACTCAAAATGCCTTATGTGCAAAAATTTTCATCCAAAATCATAATTTTACAACATATCTACAAGAAATTCAACATAGATATGCAATTCATACAATATAATCCCACGCGCATATCAATTTCTCATTATAAACTTCATAGGATTAAAATTCCCAAATTTGAAGATCCTTAGAACCTTAATTTTATATTTTTTTCAAATCTACAAATTCAATCTCTCAAAGAAATCAACAACAAGAGACTATGATACCACTTGATGTGTTGAAATTAATTCTAAATGAACATACTACATTTTATAAATCACAAGATCAACATCTTTCTATGAATTTCATCAGATGCTAGTCTCAATTACATATGCCATTTGATTTTGATGAGGAGAAAGAAGTGGAGAACTTGATTACAGAAGACTTACCGGATTCCATGTGGATGATTCGACGAAAAAGAGATGGATTCGATTTTCCAAATTGATACAAGCCTTTAGAATTTTCTCTTT
The DNA here is from genome assembly GCA_003255025.1 of Datisca glomerata. Taxonomy (NCBI): domain Eukaryota; kingdom Viridiplantae; phylum Streptophyta; class Magnoliopsida; order Cucurbitales; family Datiscaceae; genus Datisca; species Datisca glomerata. The sequence goes on along the minus strand of QANY01012693.1, from coordinate 269,288 downwards.
GAATTAGGAATATAGATAAATGCTAAAAGAAAATAAGCTTTGAGTTGATTGCTTGCCTGTGTAATTTAGGGACCATAATCCCTTTAGTTAATAATAATATTTCTAATTTTTTACTACTAAACTTTCATTAAATGAAAAAGAACACAACAACTCCTGCTCCACAAAAGGAGAATGTTCAAGGAGAGGGTTACACATAATAATATGAACCGTACTAAAACATCCCTCTTTAGCACAACCATGAGCTAAGAAGTTCTTAATTTGAGAGTAGTGATTAAATAAAATAAGAAAAACGCGACTGGATAAGTTAGAAGTATCAAAAACTAAAGGACCGATATCTAGATAAAGAGTATGCCATTGGTTAATAACATCGATCATATTAGAATAATCAGAAAATGTAGATTTATTGTCTGGATATGAACTTAGAGCATTCTATTATTCAACATGAATAATAGAATTTGAGTGGAGAAGTTTTTGGAAGCCCATAACCTTTAATATTCCGCCTGGGTCCCAAAGAGCCCAACCAATACCACATGCTCCATCATTATTCCTAGTAGTATCAGTACAAAGTATTCAAGACAGATTTGGACCAATGCCATAAATAGACGAATTCAAAGTAGGATGAACATCATTCCTAATAACCAAAGCACATATAAATTCTTAATATTTGTCCTCTGCCAGCGACAATGTGGCTTCCACATTGAAGGCCACACCATTAAAGATATTATTATTCCTTACTTTCCACAAATACCAAAGATGGAAAACAAAGCAAGAAATTAAACAATTGGAATCCTCTTGAGAATGAAGAAAGTCAGATTTTACAATCCATTTATCTACAACTGAAAAGCCATAAAGAAAAGAGGTGCAAACATTGAAACAACTCCCAAACCAAACTTGTTTACTTCTCGACAATTGAAAAACATGTAATAAATTTTCATGCTCAAAATAACATGCAAAGCCTTTGGAAGTTAGATGTCCCTCCGAAACTAAAGGATCAGAAATGATACCTCTCTGAATCAGGTTATATTTACATGCCAAAATGTTGTTTAAGAATCTCTATATAAAATTCTTTAGTTTCTGAGGGATATCTAACCTCCAAAGGATTTTCCAAATTTACTTTTATTCTCCAAAATAACTAGATTCAACATCAATAATACCACCAGACTTGTAGACAGGAGCCATTTGGATCGTGAGCTTATAACATGATTTAACAGTATGTACACCTTGTTGCTATAGTGCCAAATCTATTTGTCTTCTTTCCCTCTTCTGCTTAAAGAGATGGATTTAATAACATCAACATCACATGAGAGGAATGCCGAGGAAATCAGCTCCATATTCCACTCTTGTCCATTGGCATGTTACACCATTCAATAGAAAAACCAAATGTCATAAGAATCATAAAAGGAAATCTCATTTAACCCGATCGTAAGCCTTTGACTTGTATATCTTGATTGCAGCTTCAAACTTCTTACCATTTTTCCTAATCAGAAAAGAATGCATAATATCGTATGAAATAACAATTTTATCTACAATTTTTCTATCTGGGATGAACGTACTTTGGAAAGGACTAATTATCTTCCCGATCAGAACTGTAAATCTATTTGAAAATATCTTTGCAATAATCTTATAAATCAGATTACATAAACTAATGTGTATATACTGATTTACGCTCTAAGGGATTTCAGACTCGGGAATCAGAACAATAACACACATATTAACATTCTCAGGCAGGACTCCAGTATTGAAGAAATTATAAACAAAATTAATTACATCCTTACCCACAATTTCCCAAGTTTGCTAGAAAAATGAAGTTGTAAACCTGTTCGGACCCGAAGCTTTTGTTGAGTTCATCTCACTTAAAGCACCATGGAACACCATTAATGTGCTCCATAGCCGCAGAGAAATCATCAAACGATGGCTTGCTAGAAACGATCAGAGAAATATTGAATCGTAATTGCATGTATAATGTCTTGGTCAGTAACCCAATTACCTGAATAATACAGAAAACCCAATATTTTATTTCTTCTCCAACAATAGCAAACTCTGGAATGGAAAAACTTAATATTTTTGTCTCATTCATTGAGCCATTGAATCCGAGATCTATCCCTCCAAAATCATTTCTCTTCCACCAAAGCCAATTTGAGTTTTCTCTCAAGCGATATGATTTTATCTTTGTTTGGATTTTGTTGAGAAAAGGCTACCTCTAACACTCTATTAAGAGAGTCAATGAGCATTTTTGTTGAGAAAAGGCTATCTCTAACTCACAATAATAGACATATTAGCATCCTTAGGCAGGACTCCAGTATTGAAGAAATCCTAAACAAAATTAATTACATCCTTACCCATGATTTTTCAATTTTGCTAGAAAAATGAAGTTGTAAACTCGTTCGGACCCGAAGCTTTTGTTGAGTTCATCTCACTTAAAGCACCATGGAACAACATTAATGTGCTCCATAGCCGCAGAGAAATCATCAAATGATGGCTTGCTAGAAAGGATCAAAGAAACATTGAACCGTAACTGCATGTATAATGTCTTGGTTAGTAACCCAATTACCTGAATAATATAGCAAACCTAATATTTTGTTTCTTCTCCAACGGTAGCAAACTCTAGAATGGAAAAACTTAATCATTTTCTCTCCTTCGTTGAGGCATTGAATCCGAGATCTATCCCTCCAAAATCTTTTCTCTTCCTCTAAAGCCAATTTGAGTTTTCTCTCAAGCGATATGATTTTATCTTTGTCTAGATTTTGTTGAGAAAATGCTACTTCTAACTCTCTGTTAAGAGAGTGAATGAGCATTTTTGAGCTAGCAAAAGGAGTTTTCCTTCTCCAAGCAATTAAGTTATTCCGAGAAGCTTTCAACTTGTCCAATAGACCAGCAGACCCTGCAGTGTCACACGCGGCCCAAGCTTGTGCAATCGTTCTTCTACATTCAGCCCATTTCATCCACCATTTATCAAAACAAAAGATTGTGATCCTTTAGTACCTATCTTATCTGTGTTCATCATGGGGGTAATGATTAATCCATTCCTAGTTGGCTAAACATCAGCCTAGCCTTTCTTTGACAACCATGAGCAAAATTTACCAAACCATCACAACTGGCTACTGATCGGCTAACACCTCCCTACTTCTTTCTTGGATGCATTGAAATCCCCCAAGACAATACACAGATCCTGGCATTCTGAAATTCACTTGGAAAGAAGGCCCAATTGCTCCTCCCTCGTATGATGGAGAGGACTAAGGTAAATAAAGTAAATACACCACATTAAGTTTATAATTGGGTTTGAGACAGTAAATTCAATAAGGAAAGAGCAATATTTAATAACCAAAACATCAAGATTTTCCTTCTTCCAGAAAATAGCAAGACCCCCACTGATACCTACCGGCTCAACATTAAAAAAGCCTGAAGTCCTTAAAGAACTTTTAAACCTTTCAACCATTTTTTTCTTATTCTTTGTTTCACACAGAAAATCCAAATTCGAGGAATGGTTAAATGATGATCCTCACAATGAGAAAATTATCAGAGAATTCTCCACTCCTCGTTACTCATAAAATGAACATCTCCTCCCTCTTTGACTCTCTTTTTGGCTGGCTCACCACTGACACAGTCATCAAAACTGCCTTGGCCTTGCTCACTCCCCTTCCTTTTATCACCCACACTAGTTATGTGCTTATTAAAATTCCTTGCTTTGATCCGATTGTGGGAAGCCCTAGTAGCTGTTTTTTCCCTACTCGATTTCCCTCTGGACAGATTCGAACCCACAGAAAAAAATTGGTCTCCCACCTGATCCACCATAATATTATTGTCAACCAACAAATTTAGAACATCATCAGAATAGCCCAAAGATCCAACCATAACCCCCACGAGCCCAGACATCTCGGTGCTGTAATTACTAGAAATAGTAGAAGAGGCCCGCTCATCTAAAGGCCCATAAGAAGGACCTAAAGGAAAAACATTCAGAGGCCTATTATCTAACGTGCCCTTGGAGTTAAGAGGGGCTAATGATATCATCATGTCTTCCAAGTCCATCTGTTGAACGGTACCCTTTAAAACTGGTAATCTTTCCTTAACAGTTACACTAATATTCTTCTCTCCCATAATATCCTCACCCTTGATTTTCTGCTTACCTTTAGAAAGAGGTGCATAGTTCTTGGGATGTGATGCGTTACTAGTGGATAAACCTCCTGAAATCTCGCCTTTCCCCCTAAAATTCCTCCAAGTACTCTCTGATCATCTTCTCCGGCAAATCCATATGGCCCTTCCCACGGTCAACACCTCCTAGTTTGTCCTCCTTTCTCCAAGATCTGTTCCAAACCCTCAGAGCATTCTGATTAAAATAAGAATAAGCGCTACCAAATCTGGGATGGGCTCTAATAATATCCGTATACTCTCCCCCATCCATTTTTTATAAGGGATCTAGCTTCTGACCCATTCCATTGAAAGAGCATGCTTTGTTCAGATGTAGAATTCGGCCACAGACGTTGCAAAGTCTCGATAATCTCTCATATTTGAAGGGACATTAAAATTTCTTACCATCAAAACAAATAGAAGACCCTCTCAGCAAAGGATTCGATATATTCAATTTCATTTTTAACCGTATAAATTGCTTCATTTCAACCCCTCCTAGGCGAAACCACCTTCAGCCTCTACCACCGATCCGACCTTGCTTCCAATTAAAGCCCAAACCTTTTTTCCCCAGCAGTCTAAGGGAGGCTCGTAAATCTATAACCAGAATTTTTCCAAGATGAAATCCTCCAAACTGTTTAATAAACATCATTTAATGTTTTAGTGGATTTTTTCGATTAGAATTTATAATTTAGAAGTTACAATTTAGAAGTTAGTGGAAACATAAAAGGTCAATGAAAGGTCAATGAGTGATATATTTAATTATTTTTCAGTTTTTTTTTGGCAAGAGTAGAGTCTATATAAAGACCTTGTTGAGTTCATTGAAAAACACAACTTAGAGGAATACAAAACTTAAATATTTCAAATGAGTTTTTAGTTTACTAGTGAGTTTTTAGTTTACAAATTGGTATCAAATCCAATGGCGAATGTGACGGGTCAAATGCCGCTACCACGACTAACGAAGGTGAACTACGAGAACTGGAGTATTCAAATGAAAGCTCTTCACAGCTCTCAATATGCATGGGAGGTGGTCGAAGAAGGTTTCGAAGAACCAACAAATACCACGGGATATACGGCGGCTCAAAACAAGGCGTTGAAAGAGGCGCGAGCGAAGGATAAGACGGCGTTATACATGTTGTTCCGAGCCGTTGATGAGTCGGGCTTTGAGAAGATTGCCGGTGCAACTACTTCAAAAGAAGCGTGGGACATTTTAGCAAAAGTGTTCAAAGGAGCCGACCGAGTCAAGCAAGTGCGTCTCCAAACTCTTCGTGGCGAGTTGGAGAGCATGAAGATGAAGGAGTCGGAAAGTGTATCTAACTACATCACGCGTGTACAAGCCGTGGTGAACTAACTCATTCGTAATGGTGAAGCGTTAACCGATGCGCGAGTTGTGGAAAAGATTTTGAGATCATTAACCGACAATTTTGAGAATGTTGTGTGCACAATAGAAGAATCAAAGGACCTTGCGATGCTTACAGTCGACGAGCTTGCCGGTTCTCTCGAGGCACACGAACAACGTAAGAAGAAAAAAAAGGAGGAGACACTCGAGCAAGCACTTCAAACCAAGGCGTCAATCAAAGACGAAAAGGTATTATATTCTTAAACTTTTCGAGGTAGAGGGCGTGGCCGTGGAAGTCGTGAAAATGGTCGCGGTGGTCAAGGCAGCAATCATGAGAGGTACTATAAGGAGAAGGGACAGTCGAGCCAACCAAATTGGCGTGGAAGAGGA